>PITA01003405.1:0-140146 GCA_004023965.1 Spilogale gracilis
AGTCCAGTCCATGTTGCTACAAAAGTTGGGTATTCATCCTTTCTGACGGAGGCATAGTACTCCATTGTATATATGTACCACATCTTCTTTATCCATTCATCTGTTGATGGGCACCTTGGCTCTTTCCACAGTTTGGCGATTGTGGCCATTGCTGCGATGAACATTGGGGTGCATATGGCCCTTCTTTTCACTACTTCCAAAAATATGGAACGCTTCACGAATTTGCGTGTCATCCTTGCGCAGGGGCCATGCTAATCTTCTCTGTATCGTTCCAATTTTAGTATATGTGCTGCCGAAGCGAGCACTTAAAAAATTTTTTTAAAAGATTTTACTTATTTATTTGACAGACAGAGAGATCACAGGCAGGCAGAGAGGCAGGAGGAAGCAGGCTCCCTGCTGAGCAGAGAACCCGATGTGGTCCTCAATCCCAGGTCCCTGACATCACGATCCGAGCAGAAGGCAGAGGCTTTAACCCACTGAGCCACCCAGGGACTCATTAAGAATTTTTAAAAAAGAGGGGCCCCTGCGTGGCTCAGTGGGTTAAGCCTCTGCCTTTGGCTCAGGTCATGATCTCAGGGTCCTGGGATCGAGCCCCACATCAGGCTCTTTGCTCAGCAGGGAGCATGCTTCCCTCTCTCTCTGCCTGCCTCTCTGCCTACCTGTGATCTCTCTCTCTGTCAAATAAATAAATAAAATCTTAAAATTTTTTTTTTTTTAAAAAGAAATGATATGTAGAAAAGCATGCCCTAGAAAACTTAAAGGTCATCTGGGACAACCCTCTTTGCCCAATTGCCTGCTTTAGAGAAACCTGGTTATTTGGATCATGAAGCATAGGTAAGCCCCCCGCCATTGCCCATTTAAGTAAGACCACTTATAATATTATAGGCAGAGTACTTAGGAGGAAATAACTGCTTCATGAGTATTAGACCTGCAAACCTGAGAGATTTCCTCAAAAGTCTTAACCTTTTGTCTCTCAAAGAAAAAAAAACATACCCGAGCAAAATCTATGAACCAGAAAACCCAAACTACTCACTATGTTTAAGTGCAGGATTTAAAATAGCAAAAGGAAGTAAAGCCCATTTCTGTGATGTCAAGTGCTATTTTGGTTTATAATAAAATAGTTTAATCATAAGTCCCTCAAAGTTAAAATATTAAACAGATTCTTAGCTATAAGATATGTTGCCAGGCATCTGTATGGAATATAACCATGTAATCAGAGCATATTGTATTTCTCCACACAAAGAGAAGCAAAGCTACTGCTTCCAAAGATTAGGAAACTTTCATTAGACTGACAGAAGACAGTACAGAGGAAATGGCTTGGGGGTGGAGGAGATGTATGAAAGAGGATGAAAGGAACAGTATTCATACTATCCAAATTAGAGCCAGGATGTTTATGCTCAAATCTTGTCTTGGCTCTGTGTTGAGGGGACTGAATAATGGGGACATGGGAAAGTGTATCTGTGAGATCCCTAAATTAGGCACTAAATATACCAAATTCCTCCTATAAACACTTTTTATTTGTAGCAGTCTCTGAACATTTCTGAATATATTAGCATTAGCCCAAAGCCAGCTAATGCTAATTACCTCTTCCTCTTTTCTGTTGCTAGTATCCTTCCTAAAGCTGTTATTTTATTCTGTTGTTTACAAGTTACATGCCTGGGCAGGATTGTAACCTTATGGGGAGTGGTCTTATTTACCTTTCATTTACTCAGATAGCATCTATGTATTGTGCACCTATTTCATGCTGGACACTGTTCTATGCACATACGGTATAATTATTAGTAAGACAGACCTGGTCTCAGGCCTCACAGAGTTTAGATCTCCCTTAGCTTGGTCAAGTGATGTGGACATTAGATGAATGTAAATTACTTAATTAGCACCATTTAAAACAGCTTTAAAAACTTTTCAGATGTCAATGTTTCTAATAAAATTTTGGCCAGTATTAACTAATACTGACATCAGTGGAATTAGACTTAAGACAGTATTTAGGCTGTGTTTAGAACATTTTTTTATTTTTTTATTTTTTAAAGAGTTTATTTATTTGACAGAGAGAAACACAGCCAGAGAGGGAACACAAGCAGGGGGAGTGAGAGAGGGAGAAGCAGGCTTCCCGCTGAGCAGGGAGCCCGATGTGGGACTCGATCCCGGGTCTCCGGGATCATGACCTGAGCCAAAGGCAGTCGTTTAACCAACTGAGCCACCCAGGCGCCCCATTTTTTAATTTTTAATTTTATTTTTAAAAAATATTTTATTTATTTATTTGAGAGAGTGGGAGAGTGCACAAGTGGGGCAAAGGGCAGAGAGAGAAGCAGAATCCCCGGTGAGCAGGGAGCCCAATGTGGGGCTCCATTCCAGGACCCCTGGGATCATGACCTAAGCCCAAGGCAGACTTAACAGGCTCCCTGTACTTAGAAAATTTAAGGGATATTGGGTACCTGGGTGGCTGTTGGTTATGATCCCGGAGACCTGGGATCGAGTCCCACATCGGGCCTGCTTCTCCCTCTCTCACTGCCCCTGCTTGTGTTCCCTCTTTGGCTGTGTTTCTCTCTGTCAAATAAATAAAATCTTTAAAAAAAGAAAAAAAAGAAAACTTAAGGGATGTTAATTTGCTTTCTTAAGGTTTTTCTTAAAAATTAAAAAAGGTGTATGCATAATTTGCAATAGCACTGGCCAACAAAAGCGACTATTTGCATCTCGTTATTGCCCTCCTACATTGTTAGAACACGCAAGAGGCAGTGCAGCTGCTAGAGGTGAAAACAGTTACCATCCTGGCTCTGCCTGAAGAAAACCTCCATGCTTCCTTATGAGTTAGTTGGCTTTCTTTACAGATGTCACTCACTAGAAAAACAGGATTTTGATACAAATTTTAATAGTTTTGCAAGTGGGAAACTTAAGAACTTTCTTCCAGAGATTAGGGAGCTGCAGGTAGAATTTGCCTGGAATATTATTAAATTCTATGGCTTGTGTTCCCTAAGGATTCTTCTACATGAGTTGTCTTGTTGCTTGTGGAGGACAGAACCAGTCTAATTGGAGACTGAAGATCGGAGAAGCCTAAGTCCATCTATATAAGTTGGTTTACAGAAGGGTTCAAGTGCTTCACTGAGCTAGAGGACAGGGTTGCTGCTAGATTTTGAATTTGGAACAAACCTTGTTCTGATTTCCCTGTTTCAGGTTTTCACCTGTATTTTCCAGTGTGTCTCAACAATGAAAGTCTTGGGTTTTCCTAATGGAGAACCAATTCACTTTATCAGAAACATATATTTTCCACACACAAACAACTGTGTACTAGAAAGTCCAAGCGTATCTTCTGGTACCACTATTACTAAGATGAAGAGTTGGTAGTAGTAATTTATGTTAATATCTTTTTTGAGCAAAGGACACTAGATGTTATCAGATTTTTTTTTGCCACTATTTCTGTTCTATCACGAACAAACTCTGTTATTTCCAAAATATATCTTAAAATTCCCATTATTATTATTTTTTTAATTCCCATTATTTTTGATGCGTGTCCCGCAGCTGAGTAAATCTCTGGGTAGGATAATATGACAATTGAATTGGCTTGGGCTATGAAACCTGTCTCGGCCTTATAGCCTGTTTATGTTCATTCATGCACATTTGCTTCTTCAGATTGTAACTAGGTTTGTAAAAGTCAATTTTATGCATTACAGTATCAAGGTCTATTTATAGTGATTTATGGGATGAGAAATTGGGTTACATGGCTTCCTAACATCCCACCAAGTATGTATGGCTTTGGATTTTAAGTGGTTCACGCTATTCTTTTCCAAGTGGATTGTCACACAGAGTTAACAATGTCTTTTGGAATGCCACTAATAAATCACAGATTCTCACTGCTAGTATCCCATTGCTTACTTAATGACACCCTATTCTAGTTCTGGGCTTTGCATAGCTAAATAGAGTACTTAAAACAAATCTCGGAATACCCTCAGAACTTTTGGTTCAGATCAAACTCCTTGGAACCTTAGTGCTTTCAGAGTTTCTCGGCCACTGCTGCAGTTCCAAATGTAGCTTCTAGTCATGTCTTTTTAGGTTTTGCAGGGCTCCCCAGGCCGGGGGCTGGGAGAACAGAAAGAGCTCATCGGTTTGTTTGAAGGCAGGCAAGCTGTACAGGCAGCTTTTCCCAGACTCTCCCAACTCCGGCTTTTCATGCATACCAGCAGAGCCGCTTTTTTCCTCCAGTGATTGAAACCATCTGGACTGCAGGGGAGTCACGTGTGTATGAGAAAATGACATAAAGTTTCAGACCCCCTTGTGCTTTGCTCCAGATCCAGACAACTCTTGTTCGGATGGTGCCGAGGTGAGGGCCGACCAGTTTGAGGGCCAACTCCTCATCCTGCCCCCACTCCCATTTTCCCAGCCCTGGTCGCTACCCCCACCCCCACCTCTCCGCTCTGTATTCTCAGCGCGGTTTTCTTGTTCCCTCCAGTGCCTTGGAGCACACCCCTCTACCGGGTTCCAGCAGCCCACCCTCCCCGTCTCCGGTGGAGGCACACCTCCTCCACGCCCCCCTCCACTCAAATCCGTGTTCCCTCCCCTCTCCCTCCCTGCAGCCGGGCCACAGCCCCCGGCGCGGATGCCTGCCGGACCACCGCCCTCTCTCCCGGAGCGGCTCCTCCTCCGGGCTGTGCGGCTCCAGACAAGCCCCCATCAGTACGAGCGCCCAGCCTGGCTGGGGAGCTCAGAGGTAAGTGCGTCCGGCCGCCGCCCCGGCTTTCCCAGCCGGTCTTCCCGCGTTTCGGGAAGGGGGAGCAATTGGAGGAAGGGAGGGTTGCTGGTGCCCTTACTCCAGGAGGGGCGCCGATTCCGCTCTGCCGCGCCCTGCCCGCCCCTGCAGCCCTAGCCCTTTCCCCGCTATTCACCGCTCCTAGCCCGGGCCGAGTTCCAGCTCCGTGAGTATTCGCGCCCGGCGCCCACACTCCCGGGGCCTCTGCAGGCGCAGAGGAGCAGAGCGGAGGGGCAGCTCCCCGGGGCTGGTGGGGACTGCCCTCCGGGCGGTCGATCCCGGCTGGCTTTGCTTTCCGGCGGGCTGGGGCCACACAGTTGGGGGTGGGGAGCCGCTAGATCAGGGTCTGGGGAAGTACAGAGAGAGCTTTGGTGCAGAGAGAAGATTGCAGGCGGTCCCGGTGGGCCTGGGAGTGAACTCGGCATGCCACCCCATCCCCTGTACTCACCCAAGATGCACGACTGTGGCTGTCGAGCCCTTACCTGGAGCTGCCGTAGCTTGTTTGCAAGCTCCTTGAGGGACACACACACACACACACACACACACACACACACACACACAACACAGGGAACTCAAACAAAGGAAAATTAACTTTGCACTCTGTCACTTCAGCAAATTAAACTGCGGCTATTGGTGAATGATTATCTTTCTTTTTCTGTCCTTTTCCCAAAGTGCACTAAGTATTAAAGATGTGTTTTTTAAGTGACTCAAGACTAATGGAATACACTTTAGCCAATGTTTGTGCTACCTTATCCAAGAATTTAGTAATTTAGTAGAATTCAACAGACAACATTTTCAAGTGTTTCTAAAGAGCTTATTTTCCTGGGATCTTTATATGAGTATTGTTTACAGTTACTTGAATATGAATAAAACAACTTATTCACCTTCTTCACTAAGTGAGAGAATTTGCTTAATGCTGCCTTAGTTTAGTTTCATTTTATCCTTATGCAGGTGTTTCTGTTGTTTAGACATCAGGGTCTGGGAATGGGAGAGAGGTCATTATCTCATCTCCAGGACAGTGTTATCTCATACATCCACACACTTGGACTGGCCATCTTGTCATAGGACTGCAAGATTAAAACCCAATTTTTTTTTCCCCCACCCTCTCCAGGTAATAATATTTTCAGGAAGTGAATCCCTTCACTGTTGAGATTTTTCAGAAATGGGGATTTCTAAAGAATCAGAAATGGTTTAGGTTCAGAAAACTGATCAGAGGTAGAAACCAAATTGCTCCCAGTCTGTCTCTGGTGCTGAATTAAGGACTGCACAAAACAAGAGCTCAAGAGGAGCCTTTTGAATGCAAGGAGTGAAGTAAAGGCTTTCTGGATTTTGCTGGCTTGAGTGTTCCCCTATGGCTTTGTAGGTACAAGCTTACTTTTCATTTATCCAGTAACTCTTACACTTGGGAAAAAACTCTGCAAGATATAGGGGAGATTTGTTCAAGTGGATATGGGAAGTGGTATTCTCTTTAAAGTATTTTTTATGGAACACTTAGTGATTGGCTGATAATTAGAAAAAGTTTGCTGTTTGGTTTGTGGGCTTATTGGAGAAAGAGGAGTGACACAGAAGAGAAGAATAAAAATTTTCAATCCCTTGGCTTAGAATATAAGAATTAATTATAGAAGCTCAGAGGAGAAAAGGATTATGAGCCAGAGTGGCTTCCTGGAAGAGAAGGGATTTCAATTAGGTCTTAAAGCAAAGTGTGGCCCTGAAACTGGTAGAGAGTTGCTGGGGAAAGTTTCCAAGAGGAGAGAGAATAAATCAGTTGGATTGGAGCTGGTAAGAAAAGTCATATTTTCTGAGCATCTTACTTTGTGCTCTCTCTTTCTTCCTTTAGTCATATGAAGTAGGTATTGTCATTCTTGTCTCAGAAAGAGGGGATTCTTGTTTCAAAGAGGAAATTCATAAGATGAGTAACTTGCTCAAGATCGCACAAGCAGTGAGTAGTAGAGCTGGAATTCTAACTCCTGGTTGTCTCCCTCTGAAGCTTGTGCTTCCACAGCTGCCTTGCATAACGGGTAGAGGGAAGTTCAGTTGAAGAGGACTGGTTGGCTTGAATTCTGGCTCAGGAGCTGGAATTTTATCCTATACACATTGTTTGACTTCTAAAGATTTTTGAGAAAATTGGTGATGGGCAAAGCAGTGTTTTTAAGATTAATGTGACATCAGGGTACAACAATGTGATATGCTTGTCACAGGTAAGTTGCAAGATGTAGTTCTTAATTCAGGAGGTTAAAAAAGGTGAAGGTAGCCAAGATACCTGGGTGTTATAATTCCTGCGCCATTTACCATATCCTCCAATAGCTTGGTTCCATGGGTTCCTAAGATCTCATTGCACTGACCACAGAGCTGCTGGGGATCTAGAAAAGAGCTGGATCTGACCAGGCAAACATTGAGCTGGAATGTGTATGCTGTACAGCAGGGCCCCCGCAGTTTATCCTTTATACTCCCCACATGGGTTGCAGTGCTTTGGTGAAAGTTTTCCTTTCTTTTATGACTACGCTGGGACAGAGATGAATGTTGTCATTTGTTTAAGAGCCTTTACTAGGGGGCGAAGTTGAGCTTCCAAACCAGGGCCTCTGCCCTAAAGATCTCATTTAAGTTGAGGTGCCTTATCATTCTCTTGTTTCTTAAAAATGTTGAATTTTAAAATTTGGTGCTGACAAGATAAAAGTGAATTGAGATTATCTTTCTTAAGAGAGAAAACAGATACTTATTTTACTTTCTGTTACAGAGCAGCAATAGAGGCCTGGAGAGTTACTGTGTGGGAATTTGGAAGGAATGGGAAGGCCAGGATTTAGAGGTATGCAGAGCTCTTCCTACCCCTCTGCATTTCTTACCTGTTAAATATGTTGTTCATATGCTGGGGCGTTCACAGGGCCTTTGAATACCCAACTTTATAGCCAGACCCTTTGATTCTCTGCAGATAATGGACTCAGGAAGGGCAGTAGTGGGTGGAGCCATTTTATTAGACTTGTCTCCCACTTTGTATACAATCTAGATGTCTGCTTCTTTCTTGTGCAACTTCTAGGCCTTTTCCTCTGAACTTGTCAGTGTCTGAAGATTCTGAAGATTTGGTTTTTAGGCAAGGAATATCAGGTAGTGGGGAAGGGGCTTGTGCAAAAAAAGCAGAAAAATCAAGTTTGTCAACTAGAGAATTTTTTTTTTCAACTAGAAAATTTTTATTTTAATTAATGTTAGAGTCAACCATAGTTTTTTGTAACATACAAAATATAAACCCAAAATATGATATTAGTTCTCTATACCCATTTTTCCCTTAAAGAGCCTCTAACTGGAGAGCTTGCCCCAATTGAATGGGGCTTTGATAGGTAAAAATCTCACCAGTAACTCTAATTGTGTGAGGACATGACACATTTTAGGTTTGGGATCTCAGAAGAATGTGACCTCTCGGTGTAGGGGATTTAGACTCCGAAGATGTGGGTTAAGGTTCCAGCTTTGCCACTTTTATTTAGAAATGTCTGGAGATTGATGTCAGAAGGATCTCTCAGCTTAATTACTCTAGTTCTTCTAGAGGAGGGTAATCTCCAGGTCCAGCTGACGTTCACGCTCTGATTAGTCCCTCGGTTCCTGCTCGTAGTTTGCACTCTTTTTTTAAAAAATTTATTTAATTTTTTTATTTTTAAAAAAGATTTTATTTATTTATTTGACAGAAACACAGCTAGAGAGAGAACAAAAGCAGGGGGAGTGAGAGACGGAGAAGCAGGCCTCCCGCCAAGCAGGAAGCCAGATGTGGGGCTCGATCTTGGGACTCCGGGATCATGACCTGAGCCTAAGGCAGTTGCTTAACCAACTGAGCCACTCAGGCGCCCCTCTTTTTTTTTTCTTTTCTTTCTTCTTTTTTTTTTTTTTTTAAGATTTTATTTATTTGACGGAAGCACAGCTAGAAAGGGAACACAAGCAGGGGAGTGAGAGAGGGAGAAGCAGGCTCTCCGCCAAGCAGGGAGCCCGATGCCAGGCTTGATCGGGGAACTCTGGGATTATGACCCGAGCCAAAGGCAGACACTTATCACCTGAGCCACCCAGGCACCTCCGTAGATTGTACTCTTGTGTCACCTGAAAGCCATTTTGTTTTATCTGTAGTCTGTGGTTATAGATCAGAAAGGAAAGCAAGCTAGGATTTCCTCCAGAGGATGGCAAATTTCTTTATCAGTCGACTGGTGATCTTTGGGTAGGAGTTTTTGTGAGAATGCTCTGGAGGTTTGTTTTGAGAATTGGTATCTCAAATAGTGACTTTGGCAGTGCTCTTATTTAAATGTCAGAGATGTTTAGTTGCATTTTTGGTTCATGGCTTACTCATACAGTTGTTAATGTTTTTATATGTGGTAAGCATTTGTTTTTATCATTTATTAAAGGAGTAACTTAGATTTTCTAAGGTAACTGGACGCTTAGAAAAATATGGCTGGAATATCCTTTGGTACTCAGATATAATCTCCCAGTGTAGTGGAACCATTTGACCATTTTAACTCACTCTGCCTCCAAATATCCTTAAATCTCTCTCAAGTGATTCGCCGACTCTCAAGAGATTTCACAACCTCTCTAGGAAATGTTTTCTGAGCTTTTTGCAGACTGATGATGATTACAGATCATTTCCTTATAGTTAGCCTGAGTTTTCTTTTAGTGTTTCTTACTCTCACTGTTTTCCTACCCCTCTTCACCACACAGATGTTCACAGAGTGAATAAGTTGTCTTTCAAGGACTCCAGTGGCAGCTACCAAATGGGCAGATTTCCCCTCTGGGCTCATCCTTTCTTTCCCTTTGTCTGGCTAACCAAGCTGAGCACTCTATATTTTTCTTTATACATTTCTCTTTTCAGACCTATGATTATACTTGTTGCCTTTTTTTTGTTTGTTTGTTTTATGCAGGAAGTCAATATCAGATATGTTAGCAATTACAGCTTTCAGTGAAGGGAGCCTTTTGGAAATAAAGCGTGTCCTCCCCCCCCCCCATCAGCACGTATCATTGTGTAACATCTGTAAACTCTGGAGATGATCTTCTTAAAAAAATATCAAAAGAGTTTTGCCTAAGTCCTTTAAGAGCTTAAAAAGAATCCAGCCTTTGTAAGACTACACTAAAAGTAACAGACTAGCCCAATTCAGGGCCTTTCTAGAAGTGTGGGGATCTTTCGTTTATACAAGAATTTAGGATCCCCAAGCAAATATGATAGGACAAATCTACTAACCCTTTGTTGACAGCATAAGAAATAAAGGTCCACTTTTTAGTGGACCCTTGTGATAAAGGGCCATAGTGATTAGAATATGCTGAGAACCCTGATTATCACTGTTCTAGAAACTAACTTTGAGTGGACAGGTATAAAGCTTGGTGGCTTTTTGTCTTTCTTTGGTGTGAAGTTGGGATCTTGAATGTTAATTGAGCTAAGGACAAGTTTGAATCTAGATATTTATGGATTTCCCTCCCTTCTCCCTAAGGGCTAATTGGAGTGAAGCAGAAAGTGCCTCTCCTTAGGGAGTCAGTGTCTTGGAATGTTTTGTTAGACACTCGCCGAGATTACTGTCATTCATACACTCTTGTGTTCACCATTTTTTGAATATCCACTGTGGAAAAAGCACTGGGATAGTGCTTTCAAGCATCTGTTTGTTTTTTCATTACTGTTTTTTTTTTTCAGTGAATATACTTCATATTAGGCGTTTGAAAAATCAGTAAATGGGTAAAGTTAAGTAATTAGAAAGGGATTTTTTTTGGATGTGGGTGTTGGATGCCTCCAGATTGGAATGCTGCTGTTGAGAAGTGGCCATTTGTACATCACTCTGCCCTCTGGTCTAGGTGCTGTGATAATCGTTGACAAGGAGGCTGACCATGAGGCTGACCACAGTTTTTAGTGAGTGAACAGGGCCTAGTTATTTATTTTTGCTATCAGATGTGTTAGATTACATGTTCTGTTGCCAAAAACTCCACTTAGCATAGTATCCCCTGCATTTGGAAGTACCAGGTAGCTGGTAGTAAGGACTAGCCGGAGAAGGTTTTCCTGAAGGTCTGGTTTCACCAAGGATGGATTCTAGGTGCTTAGACCCAAAGAGCTTCTATACAAACCAGAGTGATTCTAACACTGAGACTTAAAGGGGATGGAAGTTCTCTTCAAATGTTGTACTGGTATGGGAGGGATGTCAAAGCTTTTGTTTCTCAGTGGACAGCAGAATCTGTACACAGAGACCTAAAGGTAAAAAAAACCCAGCTTACAAATGAATATTAGTACTGTATAGGGTTAGGAAAAATGGGATTTAAGATCAAAGTGTTCATGTGTGTCCTTAATGTCAAATTAATCAGAAGTATCAGTTGCGAGAGTTTTGTTTTGCTCTTTTTCCCACCTCTGTGTTTTGACAGGTCTTGAAATTGACCTTGTCTTGAATTAGAATAGTATTAGGACCAAAACATTTATACAGAAAGTGATAGTTATGGGAGATGGGCAAAGGCCACTTTGTATCTTACTTCAGACCATTTTAAAAATCCCCTTGAGTACCTCAGCAGTCAAAATTAGTTTGAAATCACTTTTCTGAGAGGTATGGGTAAAATAACATTTATCAGCTTTGGTTTATTCCTGGTTTAGATATGGGCGAGAAAGCCAATTTGGGAGTAGTATAATGTGCCCAGCCCTGCCCACATTCAAGCTGCCAACTTAGTTGCCTTCTATTTGTCACTATTACTGGCCCCTGGAGGGCCAGGGTCGATCGCAGTATATGAGGCTCACAGTTGATTGAAGCCACATCAAAAAGGTGCCTGGCTGCCTCGGTCAGTAGAGCATTAGACTCTTAATCTCAGGATTGTGAGTCTGAGCCCCATGTTGTGTGTAGAGATTGCATTGCTTAAAAAGAAAATATTAAAAAAAAAAAGGGCTGGACCTGGTAGATTACCAGGGCCATGAGTGTGGTTAGATAGGTGGATGTGAAAGGGAAGAGAAACTGAAGGGCATGTGGTACTGTGGAAAGTGAGTAAAGAAATGAAAGAGTTAGAATTCTTCTTTTCTCCTCATTGACTTAGACCTTTTTTTTTTTAAAGATTTTATTTATTTATTTGACAGAGAGAAACACAGCGAGAGAGGGAACACAAGCAAGAGGGGAGTGAGAGAGGGAGAAGCAGGCCTCCCGCTGAGCAGGGGCTTGATATGGGGCTCCATCCCGGGCTCCGGGATAATGACCTGAGCCGAAGGCAGTCACTTAACCAACTGAGCCACCCAGGCACCCCTGACTTAGACCTTTGTTCTGTTAGAAATACTTATCACTTGAGGTTATTTTCTTCTATTTTTTTTAAAGATTTTATTTATTCATTTGACAGAGAGAGAGAGATCACAAGTAGGAGAGAGGCAGGCAGAGAAAGAGGGGGAAGCAGGCTCCCCCGCCGAGCAGAGAGTCCAATGTGGGACTCGATCCCAGGACCCTGAGATCATGACCTGAGCCGAAGGCAGAGGCCTAACCCTCTGAGCCACCCAGGTGCTCCCACTTGAGTTCATTTTATGAACACTCACTGTAACTAGCTGAAGGTACTGTGAGTCCTGTATATTGATGGGAAGAACCCTCCTAGATGATTCTCTAGATATGTATTTGGATTATTTCAAAGTTGTGGTGCTGGTTTTTGTTGTTGTGTTTATTTGTTTGTTTTAAGGAATATTCTGGCTTTAGTGTCTGGAAATTTTTAGTGCTGTAGGTACTGGGGGCAGGGACGCCGAATATGACATGTTGCCAGGTATGAGAGGCTTTTACACCCAGACAAATTTCCAGGAAAGAGGGGACAGAAAAGTTTATACACAAAGTCAGAAGGGAAAATGGCATGGCAGGTGGTGTAATTGCTTTGGCCATTGTGACGGTCTCTGCTAAGATGGGGCTGATGGTTGGATGATGGAGTGGTACTGAGAATATTTTATAATACACATCATTCCTTAAAGAAGATTTTTTTTCCTTTAAGAAAAATCATAGTGCATTATATTGATTTTTGTTTTGAAATTTATATGACATATCCATAGTGAGCATACAGACAAATGAGCTTTTTTGAGATTACACAGCTCAAAAGATGAAGAGCCAGGATGTGATGAATCTAGACAGAGACTGAATGCCAAGCCCTTTACTTGTTCTGTATATCCTCTGACTGGTCTTGACTCCTCTACTCCTGTCCCTTTACAGTCTCTTCTCCACATAGCAACCAAAGTATTATGTCTGTCCCTTACTTCAGCCCTCATATGGAATCCCACCCATAACTCTTAGAGTTCAGTTGCCAGATCCTTAAGAGCTCTAGCATCTAGTCGTCCCACCTGCTGTCCACCATCCTCCCCATCTCCTCTATCACAGAGCCTTGGTCCTGTACCTGGGATACTCTTCTTGAATACTGCTAGTTTGTACCCTCCTTCATTTGGGTATCAGCTCAAATGTATCTCCTTGAGGAGGCTGTTCCTGACCATCTTATGTAAACCGCTCTTAGTGAATCTTTTTTTTAGACTTTATTTATTTGACAGAGAGAAACACAGCCAGAGAGGGAACACAAGCAGGGGGGAATGAGAGAGGGAGAAGCAGGCTCCCCGCGAGCAGGGAGCCCGATGTGGGACTCTATCCCTGGTCTCCGGGATCATGACCTGAGCTGAAGGCAGTCGCTTAACCAACTGAGCCACCCAGGCGCCCCTCTTAATGAATCTTTAATCCTTCCTTTGTTTTTCTTCCTAAAATTATATTAGGTATTTGTGTGTTTTTCCTGTTTGCTTTCACAAATAAATAAACTCCATGAGATGAGGGTGTTGGTGTATCTGTTTACTGGTATCTTAACTTTTTAGAACAGTACATGGAAAGTTTTCTTTAAATATTTGTTAAGTGAGTAAGTGGTGTCATTTGCATTTGACATTCATGTTTAGCATGACTTCACTTGGATAAAAATAGCAGAGAGAAAGGATATACAGGTGATAGTCTGGGTCTTAATTGGTTTTATATTTCTCAGGTCATGATCTCAGGGTCCTGGGATCGAGTCCCACAGGGAGCCTGCTTCTCCCTATCTATCTCTGCTCATTCTCTTTCTCCCTGTCTCTCTCAAATAAATAAATAAAATCTTTGAAAAAAAAGAGGAAAATCTGAGTTGAACAAATGCACTGTTTGATTTATTTTGCATTTCTGACAAAGAAGTTCAAAGAAGGGAGAGAATAGTGTGGACTGGGGTGCTTAGAGAAAATTTGTGGAGGCCTTGAAGGCAAGATTGAATTTGGTTGGGTGATTAGGAATCGTAGAGGTGGGTTTGTTGTTGTTATTAACTTTTTTAAAAGATTTATTTATTTGAGAGAGCACACAAGTGATTGGGGGAAGGGGCAGAGGGGGAGAATCTTTAAGATGACTCCTTGCTGGGGCGCCTGGGTGGCTCAGTTGGTTAAGCGACTGCCTTCAGCTCAGGTCATGATCCCGGAGACCCGGGATCGAGTCCCACATCAGGCTCCCTGCTCGGCGGGAAGCCTGCTTCTCCCTCTCTCACTCCCCCTGCTTGTGTTCCCTCTCTGGCCGTGTTTCTCTCTGTCAAATAAATAATAAAATCCTAAAAAAAAAAAAAAAAAAAAAAAAAGATGGCTCCTTGCTGAGTGCAGAGCCTGATCCCAGGACCCCAAAATCATGACCTGAGCCAAAATCAAGAGTTGGCTGCTCAACCAACTAAGTCATCCAGGTGCACCGTTGTTGTTTTTTAAATCTGGAAAGACTATTAGGATGATCTTGTTCAGTCTTCTTGGTTATAGATGGAGAATCTGAACCCAGAGAAGCAAAGGACTTGTTCAAAGGCACACATGGTGAACTATATTTGGAATTCAGGTATTTTGATTCCTAGGTCAGTTCTCTTTCCTCCATATAGAGCTATCTTCAGAATCAAGGAGGAGCTTTGGGAGTAGGAATTGACTAGGAATATTGAGAGCAAAGGCCCAGGGGCAGAAAAAATGTTGGCTGTGTGGGATGGAAATTAGGTCGTCCTAATTAAAATAACAAGTTTATGAGAGATCCATGGGAGATATAGTAGGCTGTGGAAGCTGGATAAGACCAGATCCTGGAGGATTCATCCATCCTTCCTTCCTTACTTCCATTCTCCCTCCCACCCTATTTTCTTCCCTTTCTTCCTTTTCTTCCTTCGTCCCTTCCTCCCATCTCTATTCTCAACATGGGGCTTGAAGTCACAACCTGGAGATCAAGTGTTGCATGCTTTACCTGAGCCAGCCAGGAGCTACATATCCTGGAGGAATCTTGAATATTATCTTGGAGGCTTTAAATTTGGAATGACAGGGAGGCATGTGAAAATACTTTAAATATTGTTCTGTATTTTCTCTCTAGTAAAGGCGACCAATAATGTAGTACAGAAAATGGATTAGAATTGAAGAATACTTTGGAATCTTGGAGGAGCTAGAAGGCTCTTATTATTATTATTTTTTAAAGATTTTATTTATTTATTTGACAGAGAGAGAGAGATCACAAGGCAGAGAGGCAGGCAGAGAGAGAGGAGGAAGCAGGCTCTCTGCCGAGCAGAGAGCCCGATATGGGCCTCGATACCAGGACCTTGAGATTATGACCTGAGCCGAAGGCAGAGGCTTTAACCCACTGAGCCACCCAGGCACCCATAGAAGGCTCTTATAACAATCAAAGCATCAGTGTAGTTTGCGGTCTAGTAACATTACAGTTTCTTTTGTTTTTATTGTTGGAAATTGTGTGTTTTTTGAAAATAATACATAATTTTCTGACAAGATGTGTGTACCCAGATTTCTAAGAGAGTTTGGGAGTAAGAATCCTGAAGAACCAGTATTTTACTTCATTCAATTTTGTATATGTTGTAAATGAAATTTTAGTATGTAAATGGTAATCCCTCTTAAGAAACCCTGGTCAGGTTAAGAAAGTAGGGATAGAAGATAGTACTATACTAGGAGTGAAGCTTGTGGTGGAGGGTATGGGGAAGGGCAGTAGTTGCAGGAGGACAATGGAATGGGAGCAGCTTCCAAGAGAGAGCCTTGACTTCTCTGTAAGAGCTGCTGCATTATGGCTGGAGAGTCAGGAATCCAGGGACCTCAGCCTGGAACTGGATTTTTTTTTTTTTTTAATTTTTTTTTTTTTTTTTTAGGACATTCTGTAGAAGTAAGACCAGTCTTTTGGGCCCACAATTCTTTAGTTGGATGTGTTGTGTTGAAACCCTGGCCCATTCATGTAGTCCACATAAGTCTAAATTATTTATTTATTTATCTATCTATCTATCTATTTATTTATTTATTTATTTGACATAGAAAAACACAGCCGAGAGAGGGAACACAAGCAGGGGGAGTGAGAGGGAGAAGCAGGCTTCCCGCCGAGCAGGGAGCCCGATGTGGGGCTCGATTCCGGGTCTCCGGGATCATGACCTGAGCTGAAGGCAGTCATTTAACCAACTGAGCCATCCAGGCGCCCCTGAATGTTTTTAAAGATATATTTATTTATTTGGGGCAGCAGAGAGAGAGTGAGCGAGAGAACCACATCCTAAGCAGATTAGGCACTGAGCTAAGAGCCCAATGTGGGGCTTGATCCCACAACCCTGAGGTCATGACCTGGGCTGAAACCAAATGCTGGTCATTTAGCCAACTGAGCCATAAGGTGCACCATGTAGTCCACATAAGTTTTTGACTGGAGCTGGTGAGAGGAGAGTGATACAGCCCTTACCAGGGCAGTATATTGGCACAGGGTATGATACTCTAAAAAGTTTTTTTCATCCTCAGGAATCTTTTTCCATCTCCAAGGAAAAACTGTAAAATCAGCATGTAAGTGAGAACACAGATCTTTAAATAATATCTCATATTAGAATCTGAGAGTTTGGGTTGCAGAAAAATCGTGGAGCATTAACATCCAACAAATACTTGTTGAGCAGCACCTATTAAACACCTCATACTGTGCTCAGTATTAGAGTTTTAGTGTTTTGATCATATTGCCTCAAGTGTTATTGATAGAATATTAACATTTGGTTCTATTTCATGCTAAATTCTTTTAGCTCCCAAAGTTATATAGCTCGGTCCATAAACCCTCAGTTCCAACTATTCACTTATGGTTGCCTTCATTTGTTAAATGTTACTATGTAAGAAGTGATATGCTGAATGCTGAGGCAGTTTTGAAGATGAACAAGGGTGAGTGAGGGTCCTCCGCTGACCTGCTGGAATGTACCAGGTAGACCTGGCAGCTGTGCAGTTTGCTGGGATTCTTCGTCAGGAGGAGTGTTTCCGCGGTGATGCATCCCTCTTAATTTGTTCTGCCCACACTCGGTTTTCCCCTGTCTGCCTTGCCTCTATTCCCTAACTCTATTTTTACATTTAAGAGAAATGAAAATTAGCTTCTTTTTTTTTTTTTTAAGATTTTATTTATTTATTTGACAGAGAGAGAGATCACAAGTAGGTGACCAATAATGTAGTACAGAAAATGGATTAGAATTGAAGAATACTTTGGAATCTTGGAGGAGTTAGAAGGCTCTTATTATTATTATTATTTTTTAAAGATTTTAAAGATTTTATTTATTTATTTGATACAGAGAGAGAGATCACTAGTAGGCAGAGAGGCAGGCAGAGAGAGAGGAGGAAGCAGGCTCCCTGCAGAGCAGAGAGCCGACCAGGACCCTGGGATCATGACCTGAGCCGAAAGCAGAGGCTTTAACCCATTGAGTCACCCAGGCACCCAAAATTTAGCTTCTTTGCCATTAAATTTAGGAAGTTCCATTAAGGGCAGCATTTCTGATGAAACCTTTAATAAAGTTGGAAATCTTTCCAGGAGAATCTCTTCTGTCTGTGTAATCCCAAAGAAGAGGCTTCTCGATGAGAACTTTCCTCCTTCCTCTGAATGTTGCTTTGCCTCTGGAATGGATGCAGGGTATGAAGTATTCGGTATTTCTCAGGCTCTTCACTTCTGCCTGCTTCATTGGCTCTCTGTGGGGATGCCTTGCTTAGAGTGAATGACACAAATGAGAGGGAGGCAATCGTGCTAAATTTTCTCATCATTTGGAAAGGCAGCTGCTTAACAAAAGAGACAAAAGAAGACGGATACATAAGAGTGTTATATTAAACCTTTGCATTGCCAGCTGGAGTAAGGTTGTGTTCCCTTCCTTTGCTTGGGATCTGGAGCCAGCTTGTCCATGATCTGTTTGAGATTTTCTCTACTTCTGTCTGTGAGTTCTTTTAGTGGAAAATTACAAGATACAAAATAATCTTTTTCTCCAACTTTAAATTGATTCTTTAAAAAATATAATATGTGCATTGTAGTACTTTTTTTTAAAAAAAGATTTTATTTATTTATTTGACAGAGAGATCACAAGTAGGCAGAGAGACAGGCAGAGAGAGAGAGGAGAAAGCAGGCTCCCTGCTGAGCAGAGAGCCCTACGTGGGCCTCGATTCCAGGACCTTGAGATCATTACCTGAGCCGAAGACAGAGCTGAGTACTGAGCCACACAGGCGCCCATGCATTGTAGTACCTTAAAAAAAAGGATTCACTTTCCTATCACCTAGAGATCACCACTGTTAATATCTTAGTGCACCCTCTTCTCTTTCTCTAGGCATATATCTGTACATATTTGTATTCTGTTTTTTGAATAAAGCAGGATCATGCATAGTTTTTCATTCTATCTTATTTTCAATTTTTTCTACTTTTCCAGGTCAGGATATATTTTTTTTAAAGATTTTATTTATTTGACAGAGAAACACAGCCAGACAGGGAACACAAGCAGGAGGGGTGAGAGCGGGAGAAGCAGGCTTCCCACCGAGCAGGGAGCCTGATGTGGGACTCGATCCCGGTCTCCGGGATCAAGACCTGAGCCGAAGGCAGTCGCTCAGCCAACTGAGCCATCCAGGTGCCCCTCCAGGTCAGGATATTTTTATTTTAACTAATGCCCAGACCATATTTCAGATTTCTCCTATTGACCCTTAAGTATCTTCATCATTTTTCCATGTCAAACATCGAACCTATGACCACACACTATATCCAGTTGTTATATCCCTTAAACTTCTTTTAATTTAACCTAGGCTCTTTAGTGTGATACCGTTTTGTTGAAGAATTATCCTTAATAGGTTCCTTCAGTTGAATGCTGACTCTGTTACCTGTGTATTGGTAAGGGGTTTGCAGATGTCATCTCAGTTAACCCTTGCAGCAGCACTGAGAAGCATGTTTTATTATTCTTGATTTTTGTGTATGCTCTTCCTGTGGGATCTCAGTTATCTCCAGGCCGTCAGCTCTTTCCTCTATGTCAGAAGTACATCACTTGTATCTCAGAGCATGAGTTCTTGAGCCAGATGCCTGGGTTCAAATTTTTTTTCTACCACTTATCTGTGATCCTGGACAAGTCCCTTAACCTCTCAGTGCTTTAGTTTCCTCATCTGTAAAAGGGCTAGTAATAGTGCCTACCTCCTAAGGTCTTTGTGAGGATAATTGAATTAACACATGTAAAGTACTTAGATGACCTGGCATGCAGCTAGTATGTACAGTCATTGCTCCTGGACAGCTGAACGATCTGCAGGCATCTCAGATTTTCCCTGTTCAGTACTTACCTCTGTAAAGCTGCTCTTTCTTTTCCTGTATTCGTGAGCTCCTTTAAGGATATCAAAGTCATTTCTGATTTCTTCTTTTCCTCAGTAATCATACTCAAAGTTTTGTCAGTTCCATTTCCCAAAAGTCCTCCTCACTGTCTTGCCTCCAACAGAGTTAGAAATTTGACCGTCTTTTTCCTGGAATGCATCCTCATTGTCTCAGAATGCCTTGTCCCTGGATGTTCTTGTCAATCTCCCAGCCTGTTCCCCAGAGTGGTTGTTCTAAAATAGTTTAATTTCATAGTTCCTTGCTAAAAACTCCTTCCTTTTTTTATGAGGAATAACATAAAATGCACAAATATTAAGCATCTAGCTTATTAGGTTTCAACATTTGTATTCACCCATTGTAACCCCCACTCAAATCAAGGTGCAGAACATTTCCAGCACTCCGGATGGTTGCTTTATGTCCCTTCGAAGATAGTATCTGCATTCCTACCCCTAACCACTCTTCTATTACTGTTTGTTATTGCTTTTTCTTTTCTTTTTTCCAGTCTTTACAACTACTTAAAATAGAATTCTTTTTTCCAGTTTAATTATGAAAAAATTGTTATACATTACTGTGTAAGATTAAGGTGTACAACATGATGTTTTGATATATATATATATATATATATATTGTGAAATGATTACCACAGTTGCTTCAACTAACATCCATCATCTAGTATATATATAATACAAGATAAAGGCAAAAAGAAACATTTTATTCACTTGTGATGAAAACTCTTAGGATGTTCTCTCTTAGTTTTCTTGTATGTCATACAGTGGTCTTAGCCAGGGTCATCATAACATACATTGTGTCCCTAGTGCTTATGTATCCTGCCTTCTAGAAGTTTGTACTTACCCCTGACCACTCTTGTATCTCTATTTGTTTTGCTTTTTCTTGAGCTTTGTGTAAATGAATCGTAAAAGCTCTTTATTGAATCTTCTTTGACAGGATAATTCCAAACTCATTTAATGTGACATTTAGAAATGTTTGTCATCTGGCTTTTACTTTAAATCCTTCACACTTAGCCGCCCTTCCTGCCATGCCAAAATTGTGTGTCGTTTACTAACACAATAGGCTCCCCCCCCCTTTTTTTTTTGTACTTGATATTCTACTTCATTCCCTGGCAAATTCATCCACCAAAACTCAGCTCCAGGCTGAATCAAGACCTTCTCTGTACTCTGGAAGCATGATTATTATTGTTAGTTACTTATTTACGTGTCTTTTGTATCTACTCATCATTTTCAAGAGCTCGTGGATGGGGCATTCCCCTACTCCCCAATTTTACACAAGTAATTCATATTCTCTCCAGGAAAATTAGAAAACAGAAACAAACAAAAAAAACCCTCCCATATCCCATTATATAGAGATGACCATTGTTTACATATATATATGTGTGTGTGTATACATATACACACATATATACCAGAATATATACACAAGAAACATACATTCAAAAAATATAAAATATTTATTTAATTTATTATTTACATTTTGTCCCTCACCTTTTTGTTGTAAAAACACTTTGTATTTTAATGCAGTTCCCTTCCCTGATTGTTTTTAGAGGATACATTTATAGAAGTAAAATGGGTAGATGAAAGAAATGAACACTTTTTTTAAAGATTTTATTTATTTGACAGAGAAAGAGACAGTGAGAGGGAATTCAAGCTGTGGGAGTGGGTGAGGGAGTAGCAGGCTCCCCGCTGAGCAGGGAGTCCCATGTAGGGCTCCATCCCACCAGGACCCCTGAATCATGACCTGAGCGGAAGGCAGGATGCTTAATCAACTGAGCCATCCAGGCGCCCCAGAGATGAACATTTTTAAGGGCTTTTGATATACTTAGCTAAATCACTCTCCAAAAAGTCTTTAACCTGCGTGTTCTTCTGCTAGGGTGAGAGTGCCTGTTTTCAGCGGTCCCTGCCAAACTAAAAAGAAGGAAAATAGTATTTGCAAATCTGATAAGATTCAAATGGTTTTGCATTGCTGTTTTACTTTGCATTTCTTTGGTTGCTACTGAGGTTGAATGTTTTCTCATATGCTTATGTCATTTATATTATATAATCTATATTTCTTTTGTGATTTACATGTTCATGCATTTTTATATTTTATTTTTATTGATTTTATCAATGTTTTTAATATGAAGGATATTAACTCATCATATATGGTATGTATAATTTCCCTTACTTTGTCATTTGTCTTCTAACTTCGTTGTTTTCCACATATAAACATTTTAAATACCTTAATGTAGTAAAATTTGTTAGTCTTTTAAATAATTTTCTTTACCTGTGGTGTCATTTTTAGAAAGGTCTTCCCTCAGCAAGATTAGACAAATATCTGTTCTGTATTCTTGTACCTCTTTTATGATGTCATTTTTTGCATTTAAATCTTTATTCAGTCTGTAATTTACCCTGTTATGAAATAATAAAAATAATAGCTAACTTTTTGAGTGCATATTATATGCCAGGCAAATGCTTCATTTGTACTGACTCACTTAATACTTTTGCAAAGCTGTGATGTAGATATGGTTCCTCAGCTAGTAAAAATAGCAGAGATGGGATTCAGGTTCAGGTAGTTGAATCCTAGAGCCCATGCCTTTAACTGTTCTGCTTAGTTTTTTCCCAGTGTCCTAAGGTCATTTGTTAAGAACTCCTTTTTCCCACTGCGTTGAAATTGCCAATTTTAAGCATATGCTATATTTATATATATACGTAGGTGTGTTACTAGACTTTTGTTCCCGTGAGTAGTCTGCTCTGGTGCTAATGCCACAGTGTTTTAATTTGTGTAGCTGAAAGATGGTATTCTCCTCCCCTTTGCATCCCCAGTACCTAGCAGTGACTGTTGCCTTGTAGGTATTTAATGAATATTTGCAGAATGATGCAACTCCTGGAGGTTCATGGATAGAATTCAGAGAGTCTGCAACTTGGTTAGGAAAAAATTACTTCATCAGTTTCATTGATCCCAGACTGGAATTTAATATTTCTTTCAATATGAATATAGGCAGTAAAGCATAGTAGTAATAGCACTACCTGTGACTTCGTCATGGATACTTGCCAGGGTGAACCTTAGGTTAAACAATCTTGGTTTAATGTGTTTTTTTCTTGAGGCCATTTTATCTTTGTGTTTAATACCTAGGCGCAGTGCCTGATACTTGGGTGATGCCCAATGAATATGCTAATTTGAAAAACTCTTAATTTTCTTTTTTTAAAGGTTTATTTATTTTCTTCTTCTTCTTCTTCTTCTTCTTCTTCCTCTTCTTCTTCTTCTTCTTCTTCTTCTTCTTCTTCTTATTATTATTATTATTATTATGTTTTTAAGATTTTACTTATTTGACAGAGAGAAACACAGCCAGAGAGGGGACACAGAGAAAGGGAGAAGCAGTGCAAAGATTGATATTGCTACAACAAAATTTCCTTCATTCCCTTCTAGTTATTTATGTGAAAAAGTTTCTTGGCCCTTGCAACTAATAGACTAAAAATGGAAAAATTAATGCATTTATAATAACATTTTACTGTTTGTATTTAATACGAATTTGTACTATAATTGTTTTGATCCATTGCATAGTAGTAATAAAGGTAAGGAAAGTACAATCCAAAAGAAAATTTTTTTGAAAACTTAGAGTTTATAATCATAGAATTGAGAAATCATAGAATTGAAAAAATATATGCGCCTAAGTGGCTCATTTGGTTAAGCGTCTGCCTTCAGCTCAGGACATAATCCCAGGGTCCTAGGATTGAACCCTGATTGAGTCCATTTTCCTTCTCAATGGAGAGCCTATGTCTCCCTTACCCTGTGCCTGCTACTCCCCCTGCTTGTCCTCTCTCTGTCAAATAAATAAATAAATCGTTTTTTTAAAGAATCTAGTAGTTTTATTTTAAAATGTCAATATTTGGGGTGCCTGGGTGGCTCAGTCAGTTAAGCATCTGCCTTCAGCTTATGTCATGAACCCGGGGTCCTGGGATAGTGCCCCAGAGCCCCACAACGGGCTCCCTCTGCAGTGGGCAGTCGGCTTCTCCCTCTCCCTCTGCCCCTTCCCTGCTCATGCTCTTTCTCTCTCAAATAAATAAAAAATCTTTTAAAAAAGGTCAGTATTGGGGCGTCTGGGTGGCTCAGAGGGTTAAACCTCTGCCTTCGGCTCTGGTGATGATCTCAGGGTCCTGGGATCAACTCCCTTGTCAGGCTCCCTGCTCAGCAGGGACCCTGCTTCCCCGTCGTTCTCTGCCTGCCTCTCTGCCTATTTGTGATCTCTCTCTGTCAAATAAATAAATAAAATCTTAAAAAAAAAGTCAGTATTTGTAAAATGTCAATATTTGTAATATGCCAGAAAATACATCTCTACTATTTATGATGCAAGAATTATAATTTTTAATTTAAACATATGGGAGGAATACTTGTTTTGTAAAATTCATTTAGGGCAATATGACAAACATTTATAATAGAGCATGATATAAGTGATTGACCAGAGGAAAAGGAAGAATAACGGAAAAGATGCAAAGGATGCCCCAGGATTAGAGAAAGCAACCAGAGAAGGTGCTGTTGGAGCTGAAGCTTGGGGGATTGAGGACTATGGGAGTTGGCTAGCAAAGTAGAGGTGGAAAGGAAAGGGGAACAGTGTATGCAAAAGGCCTAGAGGTATAAAAGGACATGGAGAGCTTGAGGGAGATGGCAGGAGTGGCATGAGGAGGAGGGTGATTTACAGACAACCTAGATGATCTAGAAAGTAGAGACAATGGGGTGTGGGGGGGTGGCGGTGCAGGCAGGAGGTAGTGAGAACAAGTGTGATCCATTAATTGTGCTTTTTCCTAGTGACTATTTCCCATACTGGTGGTCTTCCAGACATTCTTACAACTGTAGAGATTCTTGCTTATGTTCTGCTAGGGAAGAAAAGAGAGGCCCAGCCAGGGTCTATTCCTCTTACAGGTTTTGTATCTCAGTAGTGATGGGCAGGCTGAGATTAGTGCTAGAGTCCAAAGCTTCTTTCTGCACTGGTCGCGTGTTTGATTGAGGCCTTTAGCTTGTCCTTAAAAAGGGTGACTACATTCTTGGACCCCAAATTTAAGATCCTTTGGCTAATAAAAGATTGTTGTCCCTGATTTGTGAATTTATGTGGAAAATTTTTACAAACTTCTGCAAATTAAATCAAATTTAACATGTAAATTTAACTGCATCACCCTTATTATAAAGAATTCGACTGTA
Organism: Spilogale gracilis; assembly: GCA_004023965.1. Classification (NCBI taxonomy): domain Eukaryota; kingdom Metazoa; phylum Chordata; class Mammalia; order Carnivora; family Mephitidae; genus Spilogale; species Spilogale gracilis. The sequence continues at coordinate 24,475 of PITA01003405.1, forward strand.
TAAAATTTCTCTGGTCCCAGAAAAGGTAGCACATAAGGTCATACTTCTGGCTCCATCTGGTACTGGGAATTCTTTTGCTTTTGTTAATAGAGAGTCTCCCCATTATAGGGATCCAAATAAGAGTGCTATAAAATAAAACTATATAGAGTCCTGAAAAAAAAAAAGGAATATTTGTTCCACAAAGTGGTAGAGCCCTGATTCAGTGTTTGGGTAGAGCAGATTGAATGAGCTCCAAAAGAAATCATCAAAGTGTTGATTTGATACCACACAGAAACACGAGGTGATGAGATGGGTGGTTTTTCCACATTTTAATATTTTCCAGGATGACACTGAAAGCCTTGCCCTTAGAGAACCCCAAGCCAGCTAATAATTCATTATTTCAGGCTCTTGAGAAGGAGAAATGAAAGCTTTATACTATTTAGTAGATGCCCTGGGCCTTTCCTAGGAGAGCCTAGAAATGAGTTGAGGACAGCCATGGGAATATAACCTGTAAGGCCTTGCTCTTGAGAGTATGGGGAGGGGGCAATAGGAGAGAATGCTGTCAAAGAAGTACCGAGTCAGTTCAGGAGACCTATTCTGTGCCGTTCACTACTTAACACTTTCATAAATCTCGCTAATTGTGTCAAAGAGGAGGAAGTCAGGACGTGGAGAAACCAAGTAACTTGCCCAAGATCCAAAATTTGAACCCAGGTTTATTTGATTCCAAAACCCTTTCCACTACACTGTCATGCTTCCTTGTACTGAAATCATGGAAAACGAACAATATTCTGGATTGAATTAGGGAACTCATGGTATCCAGCTAACTGTTCTGAAAAACTCTTGAGTTGGAAGCATTTGGGGAGAGAAGTAATGCTGGGTAGGAGAGAAGAATTGAGGGAAACACTAGGAATTCTTCAGATTGTCTGCTTCATAGAAAGGCATTTTTGTGTGGTAGCATCTAGGAGAAAGTGGCTCCTGAATTCATTTGCTGTCAGTAAGCCCTGTGAAGGAAAATGTGAGAAGACTCTAGGGATACGGGATTTCACAAAACACAGTTTTTGTATGTTTGTTTGTTTGTTTGTTTTTTGAGACCAGCAGGGGCTTCCCAGATTTAAAATTTTTTCTCAGGGAAAGAGACTAGAAATAAACAAACAAAAACCCTAAACCTATTATCTTCACTTCACGTAAGAAAAGGAATTTGAAAACCAGAATAATAAATGAATTAAAACCAAACAAGAAAATAAAATAGATAAAAGGGCAGCCTTCCCAAGAAAGCACCTTATACTCATCTTGTACAGAATTAGGCTAGATTTAAAATACTTTACATTAAGAAGAATTACAATAAAATTTCGTTTCATACTTTTTTTAAAAATCACAGTTACTGTTGATAGTCCATTTCAACAGGTATATTGATGAAAATAGTATCAGTAGTCAGCGTACTTCATTCAGTTTGGGGTGTTCTGGTGAATGGAGAGAAGGGGAGTAAGAACAGTTGTTAGCTTTCAGTTCTGGGACCAGGCTAAGAAGGAAGCACAGTGGTAGCTCTGGGGTCTGACTGGTGAAGGGAGAGTGCTGGCAGCAAGGACTGGTCTGCCCCTGATTCCCATATAGAGTGGGGCTGAAGGTTGCACGGGCCCCTCACTGCCCAGTATGGAACAGGTAGGAATTTATTTAAGAGGGATGCTGTAGATGGTGAAAAACTTACCAAGGCCTGGACCAGTATTTAGGGGAACCATTCCTCTAAAGGAATTATCCTGTTTGGTTCTCCAAGACAATTTAAAAGCAGAGGCATAGACAAAGGCCCATTGTTTTCTCCAGGGCAGCTGTTTACTGCATTGGTGCTAAGGAGGGGTGTGGGAAGCCCACAGGACTGTGGCCTTAGGTGCTCAGATTTGGGGGTGGTCCTGTTGCTCTGCCTACTTGCTTTCTTCTGAGTCTCTCTTGTGGGAACTTGGGGCAAACTGCAGTTTCCTCCCAGGCACTGTAGTCTTAGCTTCACCTTCTACACAATCTCCATGCTCTGCAGTTTTTGTGAATGCTGAGGTCCTGGGAATAGAAAAAAGCCTAAAAGCAGTTTGGGAATTCCCCAACTGTCCTAGCCTGCCTCTCTTGTCCAAGGGAGCACTTACCTTCTGCATTTCCAGGGCCCTGCTGGGGGAAGTGTGTGCCTTGGCCTCCCTGGAGAAGGGCACATTAGCTTCCCTGGATTGTTTACATTAGTTTGGTCCTTTCTGCCTTGATTACAAATGAGGCCTTGGAAGGGGGATTTCCCTGCTTCCATGGAGGTCACTCCTTCCTTTTGTCTGCTTTCTCAATTTTTCCACCTGAAGAAGAGCTATCCCCTATCCCCACCCCATCCTCCCCCCTCATTATTAAAATACTGTCCTTGGCTTAACTCCTTGTGTCCTAGGTTTGGCCTAGTGAGTAGATCAGTTCACAATCGAGAAGCAATTAATCTTTCTCCTCAAAGTCTCTTTGTGGTGTTCTTTAACTTAATCAGATCTTTCTTCATTTGCCTGTCACTGCCTTAGTATCTCCCCTAAGAAAGGGTTGTCTTCTTTTTCTTCTTTTTTTATTAAAAAGATTTTATTTATTTATTTATTTGACAGAGAGAGAGAGATCACAAGTAGGCAGAGAGGCAGGCAGAGCAGAGAGCCCAATGTGGGCCTCGATCCCAGGACCCTGAGATCATGACCTGAGCCAAAGGCAGAGGCTTTAACCCACTGAGTCGCCCAGGCGCCTGAAAGGGTTGTCTTCTAAGCCCAGAGGCTTGACTGCTTATTGGTTCTTGTTGTATGGATGCAGGATTTCCTGGTTCTTTGGAATGTCTTGGCTGTTCCAATAAAATGTAAACTCTTTAAGGTTAAGAGCTCCAGGTTCATTCTTTCCCTTTCCTCCAGTCTGTGTTGTGGCATGTGAGAGGAGAGGTGGGCCCTATGGGGAGCATGAGCACCAGTGGCTGCCTTTGCCAGTGAAGCTACCTAACCTTGCTCTCAATATCAGCCTGTCCAGCCAGAGACAGACCCAGCTATACCCCCTCTGAGGCTGACTTCACTGTGTGCTTGGACCATGGCTTACAGTAGGTAAAAGTGGGGCGGTGGTAGAAGGCCTACCTCAGACCCCTGTGTTCCTTTGTGCTAGTTCCCCTTCTCCTCTTTTCTTGTTCATTTGAACCATCCTGATTTCAGAGCTTCTGATGTAGTTGAGGGATCTTATTTGCTCCTTGAAGTGTTTTCTTTCTTAAAAAGTCCTTCGAAAGCTCAAGTGAATTTTACTTGTTGGTAATGACTTTTGCACTCTGTTCATAGCTCTCAGACTTTGGGAGGCTTTCTGTCTTGGGTAATGCAGGTAGGATTATTTTTTAAATCAGTGGACCTTGTTCTGTACGGTGACTTCTACTGTTGTCCCAAGTCTTCCTGCAGATTGATCTTGGGTCTTGTTCTCCTTTTGGAAGAACCTTGGTTGGGTCCCTTGGGTTTCCTTCCAGTTCCACTAATGGTGCTCTGTGCTAGTGGTTCTTTGCCTCTAGCCTGTCTCCCTCTCCTCAAGTTCTTAGTTCCCATATCATACCCATAGATTCCTGCCTACACTGCTTGGTACTGTCATGTATTTTCTTCTGACTTCTGTTTGGTCAGTTGTTAGATGACAGCCTATTTACATTCACATTTAGATCTAGGATCCTATTTTTAAATCTCACCTTTTTTTTTTTTTTTTTAATCTAATTCCCTTGTCCCTAGCTTGTCTTCAGTTTAAGATTGGATTTTCCTTTTGTACCACCCATCTGCTAGTGTAGTAGTGGTCTTTTCTTCAGTTGCCCTGTGTGCTGTGCCTCCCTCCCTCCCACAGTCTTCCCCTCCGGCATAGATCACAAAGGAAATATTTAGTTAGTCTCTGCCAAACATTCTGGCTGTGTTGTTTTGCTTAAGAAGACATGCAGATAAACTGTTTTGATTCTTGGTCTTGGTGCTCTAGGGCAGATGTTCTCCTAAAGCGGAGGTATTGTGGTCAGTGGAAAGAGTGCTGGACCAGAGTTCGGAGAATTGGATTCTGGTCCCTGCTGCACTACTAATTTGTGGTGTGATGTTGCGCAAAGCACATTTCTATGTCTCAATTTCCTTTTGTCAAAAGGGACCTTATGATAAAGAAGACAGGAAATCTGTGGACATGAGATGGGAACCCAGAGAGTAAATCTGGGGGATCAAGGAGAGAGTAGATAGGCTGGAGGTAGAGAACCATTACTATGAGTATCATTAGTGGAACCAGAAGGAAATGCAAATTCAAATATAGATCAAATTAATGTATATAGTCACTTTGAAAAAGTCTAAAATGTGATAACAAAATGGTGGAAATTTCTTGACCAGGATGACTTCAGGAGATAATTTCCTGTCCATCCCTGGGCTTGCTTTGGGTTCCCACCTGTCCACTGTTACCCTTGGGATGTGGGAGGCGTGGCCTTCTGTGGGTTAGGTTCCAGAATTCCCCCTCCCACCGTCTACCTCTTTTGTAACCCCAGGAGTATTTGAAACTCAGCCCAGATCCTCACCTGGCTTTGATTTCCTCATCATGTGGAGAATGGTCCTTAGAAGTTGTAGTTTCCAGAAACCTTAAATATTTCCTAACATGTCCAACTTCTGCATTTGTTGATCACTCCTTCTGTGCATGGCTGTGTTCCAGTTCTTCTTAAAGATGATTGCGGCAAGGAAGGGGGGAATCTGGGGATCCTATCACCAGGAATTAGGAAATAAAAGTAGACAAAAGAACTGAGAGATGCCCTCTTGGTGTTCATGAGAGGCAGGTGTTTAAAGGAGAAACAAAGTGGTTTAACATCTTCCTATGTAAACCACAGCCCCCATGCACACATATTCAGATAGTCAGAGCTACATTTTTTCCCCTTATCCCTACCTGTCCCCTTCTGAAATAATTGTGGGATTTTATCAGATCTTGCATAGTTTATACCTTTTCTTTACAGTTAAAGGTTAGCATTGGTTTTTTTCAGTTCAGAATGAGTTGAATGAAGACAGTCTCCAGAGTCTTTTGCTGTCCTGTGATCCTTTGTCAGATATAATCAGAAGAAACTTTCCTATATGAGTTCAGAAGATAGTTGTCTCTGCGGGGTTAGTGATAAGTGATAAGTGTTTGTACTACTATTACTGTGTCTAACCCTGGAAGGCTCTTGGATGCTGAAACATAGAAGTGAGTGGAATAGTTCTGGGTGCAGAGTTAATTAATTGACTCTGTATGTTTTCAACTGGACCTTCTTTGCTGTTCTGCAGTTCTTTATTTCTAAGTTCTTGTGACATACACCAGAGTGCCCATCCCATATTTTTTTGTTATCTGGAAGCTCTGACTCCAACTTTTTGTTTTTTGAAGATTTTATTTTATTTGACGGAGAGAGAGATCACAAGTAGGCAGAGAGGCAGGCAGAGAGAGCGGAGGAAACACGCTCCCTGCTGAGCAGAGAGCCTGACTCGGGCCTCCATCCCAGGACCCTGGGATCATGATCTGAGCTCAGGGCAGAGGCTTTAACCCAGTGAGCCACCCAGGAGCCTGAGCTGACTCCAGCTTGACCCTACATCGCGAATGAGGGCATCTTCTACTTTACTGGGACTGTTAGAGCTAGGGGACCTAGAACTATGGGATAGTTCCTGTTCTTTAGATAACTAGATGCTCCAAATCATCCAGCTTGAAGGGGACAGGCAGTAAGCATTTCATATAAGCTCTGTAGATGTGTTCATTGTGAATGTCAGCATCATCTAGGCAAAATAGTGATTTAGCTTTGGGCTTGATAAGGTTTGTGAGCCCATGTCTGGCTATTTGGCACTTTCCCCCATCCCATTTGGTCTTAAACCAAGTTGTCCAAGGCAGACGGCCCACCTGGTAGGTGTCAGGTGATGTCTGATGTGTCCTTCCTGCCACCCGGTTCTGGATCCTCACGAGCCCTCTGGCTTGTGTCTCTCACCAGTCATAGCTCATACTGTCACCCTCAGGTAGGTGTTTTTAAAACCCCACTCATATCCTCTTTAACCCTCTTCTTCCATCCTCTTTCTCTCCTATGTGTTTTGCCTGGTTTTCTCAGAAGTTCCCTCCTTGTCTCCTTGCCTCTTTAGTGTGGAGGAAAAGCTAGCCCTAATAATAGCTGAGAAGTATGATGTCAGAACACTTCGCAAAGGAAAGTCAGACATTTGGGAATGAAATTAGGTGCTGTGAAAAATCAGTGCTGCACGTCTTGTCCTTGCGAATGCCTTTTGAAATCCCTAAAAATACCCATCTTGTAATTAACCTGTCCTTATTCTAGGACCACAATTTTGGATATGTAAAAATTATTTAATTTTATTTCTCTTATGTTTTGTTTTACTCCTAGTATTTAGACAGGCATTTTTTTTTTGGTAGGTTTATTATATATCAGCAGTACTTTGGCCATATTATTCACTAATGAGCTTATCTGGGCATCCAACTACTATGTCTAATATTGTTTCTTTGGGAAAGGTCTCCAACTCATAAAAGTGACTGGCTGATAAAGGAGTGGTCATAGTCTTCACCCTTTGGCCCCTGCTGGTACCGCTGCTTTGTAAGGGGCTAACTATATTCCTGTCATTTGGATGGGGAGAGAGGTGCTGCCAAGGTATGCCTGGAGCTAGATCAAGAAGGTGTGGTCCTGGTCCTGCCTTTTATCAGAGTCTCTAGGAGGTAGCTAGAGGTTCTGGAGTCTGCCAGGCCTGCCTTGACCTGAGCTCTTTTTCTCCCCACTGTGTGGCACTTTAGGAAACACTTTAGCTTGAAGACTGAAGAAGTACCCCACTCTTTGAAAATCATGGTCTAATTATGACAGGACCACATTCTTTAAACATGTTGTTTGGTGGAGTTAATTGAATTATCCCTTCCTATTTTTGAGTGGGAAATAAAGCATTCTTGTTGTGATGCTATATCAGGTCTTAAATGGAAAGCTCCTAGTTTGAAGCTGTGTACATTTCCAATGGGAGAAATCTGCTGCCAATTTATGAAAACTGAAGATGTCCCTGTGTTCTTTATGTAAACTGCAGCATCTCTTCGTGGAATGAACAATTCAGGAAAATGGAACAATTTTTTGAATAAAATTCCAAGCTCCACTAGGTTCCAAGTGACTGAGAATTTCCTGTTAGAGTAGGAAAGCTTATCCATGTGTGTTTGCATGTGTGTATCATTTAGTGCCAGAGAAGTTCCTCCATAGCTGATTTCCTCTTTCTTTGTCCTTCTTTCTCTGGTGCCCAGGGGTAGTTTGAATTCATCTTTGGTTTCATCTCTCTGAAAAAGCAGCATGCATTTTGATCATGGTTTGAGAATAAAAATTGTAACCTCAAGGCAGGGTGAAACTAATGGTTCTTCTAAGTAGCAAAGCTTTCACCTCTGCTTCATTGGTACTGGGCTGGAAGGAACTGAATTAACCAGCTACAGACGCTTATTGTGCAATTTTGAGGTGAGCATGGGCAAAATCCCAGGGCCTGGGAGGCAGACATGTGGCTACCAGAGAGATGACATCAGCTCGTTTACTGGTGCTGTGGAGGAAGGGGAGATTCCAGGTGCTCAGCCACCTTCCCGCATATGGGGGGCGGGGGGTGTCTCAGGCCACCCTCAGTCCTGTTGGTGGGCAAAGCCTTTGCTTGGAAAAAGCCTTCGTCTCATTCTTGCCCTCTCCTGTCCCTGCTGGGACCTGAAATTGGAAGGGGTCTTACTGCCTTGGCTGTGGGCACAAAGCTTTGAGGAATGAAAGTGCACATGTGTTTCTTTGTGTCTGTGCATTTTGTGTTAATGCTAACAGCTGATGAGGGTTTCCAAACTTGAGGGTTGGATATGAGATGGGGAGCCTTATCTGCCTCTTTTAGAATCTTTATTTATGCCTTTTTGGGGCACCTGGGTGGCTCAGTCGTTGGACGTCTGCCTTGGGCTCAGGTCATGATCCCCGGGTCCCCAGGCTCCCTGCTCGGCAGAAAGCCTGCTTCTCCCTCTCCCACTCTCCCTGCTTGTGTTCCCTCTCTAGCTGTGTTTCTCTCTGTCAAATAAAGAAATAAAATCTTAAAAAAAAAAAAAAGCGGGAGGAGGCACCTGGGTGGCTCCGAGGGTTAAGTCTCCCTTGGGCTCAGGTCATGGTCTCAGGATCCTGGGATCGAGCCCCACATCAGGCTTTCTGCTTAGCGGGGAGCCTGCTTCCCTCTCTTTCTCTGCCTGCCTCTCTACAGACTTGTGATCTCTTTCTGTCAAATAAATAAATAAAATCTTAAAAAAAAAAAAAGGAATTGCCCTTTTCTTGGAAGGGAAAGCCTTTTTTGATTTAACTGGTTTTTAAATCAAAATTATCTGATTATTATTTAACTATTAATAACCATTAATTATTAATATGAATACTTCTAATAAGAAGACATTTCTAATTCCCTTTCTGTGTTCTGCTCCTTCCCCTAGCTTATCCTGGGACAGACCCTCACAAAGCCATAACAGGTGACAATTGGAAAACGCACTTCTGCAAGAAAGATCTTCCTCTTTGCTTAGCCTTGCCTTGCATATGGGCTTCTGGGAACTGCGGTGGGGCTTCTTGGGAAGCCTGCACCTCACAGTAGGAATGGAAAAAGTTTTATGACTTCTGAAGCATGACAGAGAGAGTAGGGAATAGAACTGGGAGCCTTTGGAGCCTGGGAAGCCCATCTGCTTACCAGCTTTACTGTCCTGTCAGATGTTGGGTACCCGGTCTCGTTCCACCCTCCTCCCCTAAGAATGTGGGAAAAAAATGAAGCCATATAATAAAACCATCAGCAGAAGCTTATACTATGAGGTTCAGACATCCACCCCAGGCCTGCCTTGGGTTTCTCTGGGGCTGTTGGTAGCTTAAGGATTGTTTCTAAGACTCTTGCTCATATTCAAATGTACTGCTTACTAGAAGCCGTCTGGGGCCAGTCCAGGCTTGTTCTACCTGGGTATCTTTCCACTGCTGGTATATTTCTCTTCTTTTGGGCTTTCAGATATGAGAACCTTCAAGGTCTGTGAGCTGCTAGAGTCCTTCTAAGAGCCTGGATCATCCCTTTCTGGGCCCAGGAAGCTGTGGTAAGCTCTTGGTTTCCTTCTTAGTTGGCACTTCCCACTGTCTACATTCCTTTCCGCCCGACTCTCTGCCTCTGTGATGCAGAAAACTAAGGCAGTTCCATGGAGGTCAGTCACTGGAGAGAGCCAGGAGTTTGAAGGTAAAATTACCCTTTCTTGCTGTCCTGGAAACAGGAACTGGCTTTTCATGGGATGTGGTATCGTACTGATTCTTCACACTTTTCCCAACTTGCTTCCCTGTCTCTTTGCCACTCTGTGAGGGAGGGAGGAGGGAGATGGGTGCTCAGTTTCCCGCGATCTTGCTGTGGTACTGGAGATGGGTGCCACAGAGGCCTTTTGTGAGGAAGGAGCTTAGAGGCAGGTGAGAGAGTCTGTATTCTGGTGATAGCCCGCTGTCTTCCCCCTCAGGGTCTGCTAATGCTGAGTGGTACTGTTGGCAGCTCCTTGTCCTTAAAGGCAAGTGCCTCCTTCACCTGTTAGAATGTGTAACAGAGGGCGCCGCCACCAGCTCCTGTGAAGTAAAAAGGACCCAAGAGAGCATTAGAGAGAATGAACATGTGGGCAGAAGATGAACCTGAGACAGAAGCTCCTTGCCCAGGTACCACCCAAGGAACTGTGTGTGTGTGTGTGTGTGTGTGTGTGTGTGTGTGTGTGTAATGGCTGCAAGTGGAGGGAGGGAGTGAATACTTCTATGGGAAGGGCAGTAAATCTGGAGAGGGAATGGAGGAAGCTGGCTTTGGCGAACACGGAGGCTGGGAATTTTTGCAGAAATGTGTTCCAGAGTAGCTGGAGGCCCGTGGTCACGGGGAGTGGGTTTGGACATGCTCAGTTGTGCTTGCCTTGCTGAACCTTGCGTATGATGGCCATGAATGCCTTTTCTGGGAATAAAGCTGGTACCACAGTAGCCCTCCCAACTTTGCATCTGTATTATACCTATGTGATTCTCATCTGTCAGGGGTCCTGGCCTAGAGTGTTCTGGGGCAGAGGCACCAGGTCTGAGAGTGGGCTGGCAAGCCAGAGCCCCACCTCCCAGTTTCCTGGCTCCCTAAGGATGAGAAGAAGTACGTTTGTAGCTTGTAGCGGTGTCTGTGCTCTGGCAGGTGACAGAACCATGCACGCCCTGCCTCTCTGGGGTTTGAGAACAGATGGGGTTTAATTTGAAGCCGAACCTACCTCCAGGGCCCAAATCTGAAATGTATATTGTAAAATTATTGCTAATCTTGGCTCTTCTTCCCTCTGTGTCTCTCTCTTCCCTTTATCTTCCCATCACTGTCAGGGATTGTGAGCAACCGCTGCCATTACACAGACTGATCCGGACATTAAGACTAGAGCTAAATACAGCTGTGTACACTGCCCTGATGTGCACAGGCTCATCCTTAGAGCAGAGGTTGATTTGAACCTGTGATGATAGGGCCTTTCCACCCTAGAGTGGGTGAGAACAGGAAGGAGTTGGGGAAGAGTATCGATTCCACCCCTTCTCTTTCCCCTCCTGTGCCCCCAACATTTCCTTTGAATGGTCAAGGGCAGGAGAAAAAACAGATCTTGCTTTTCAGCCTTTAGGCAGTCATCAACTACCGGTGGAATTTTTCAGCTTAACGGGCATTGTGATGCAAATATTATATCAGGCTTTTTGCTGCCTGAGGGAATGTATAATCCCCGGGAGAGACAAAATTTGTTAAACAATTAGAGGATATCAAGGATCTTAACTTTGTTTGGTTACAAACTGAATATATTTATAGTTAAGGAATGAGAGAGTTGTGTCTTATAATTGTAGGAGAGCTTTCTTAGAGGAGGCAGACTTTTTTTTTTTTTGGTCTTTGAAAGTTAGATTAACTTGATATAAGCAAAGGAGAGGTAGGAAGTGGTCTGGATGTGGAGAAGAGGAAGAACATAGAATGTGGTGTGGTCAGGGTTGCTATGATGATCTACCTTGGGAGTGGTAGGTGTGGCTTGTGGCTGCACAGGGCTGGAAATTGGGACCCTGGAACTTCTAGGTGCATAGGATATGGAAGTGAGGCAGTCAATGGAGGTGAGAATTTTTGCAAATCACTCTTATAGAAGAAAGTAGGGTAATTTTGGAGAGGACAGAGACTGGCAGTAAAGAGACCTACTAAAGAATATGGGGCATCAGCAACAGGAATAGAGAAGAAGAGGGTAAATCCTAGAGAATATTTAGAAGTAGACCAAGTAGGACCTAGACATGGGATGTGAAGAGTGAAGTTGAGGGAAAGGCAGAAGATGTTAGAATGTCTGCCCTATTAGAGTGGACTGTTACTGATAACTTATGTTTATGAAATGTTTTGCACTGCTCAAAGCACGTTTTCATTCAGTAAGTATCTCAGAATTGTGTGGGCTCTTACAGTTCATCAATTCTGGCTTCATTTTCCAGATGGGGATTAGAACCAAGAAAGGGGAAGGTGCTACTCCCAATTCACACAGCTATTTAGTGGTAGAATTGGGCCTCTAGTCTCAGCCTTCTATCTCCTAGAGGAATTTGAAGAGAAGAGTACATGGAGAAGGAGTGTGGGATCAGGGAAGAGTCCTGTCTAGTTGGGGACATTAGGTGATTACTGATCTCTGAGCAAAATGAAGCTAACTCAGAAGCATTCAGACCAGATGAGTGATTTTACTGCTAGGTTTGTTTGTTTGTTTGTTTAGAATTACTAAACAAGGAAGATGGATTTCTTGGGTCCTTCTACTTTTGAGAGTCCTTTTTTTTTTTTTTTAAGGTTTTATTTATTTATTTGACAGAGAGAATGCAAGCAGGCAGAGCAGCAGCAGAGGGAGCAGAACAAGCGGACTCCCTGCTGGACCCAGGACACTGGGATCATGACCCAAGCAGAAGGCAGCTTCTTAACCAGTTGAGCCACCCAGGCGCCTCTGGTTCCGAGGTGCTTATGAGTGCACAAAAGATGTATATGAAAAGTACTGAATTGGGTTTGCTGGGAGATGGGCTGTTTTCCAGTGTAGTACTTTTCTAAGGGAACTTCAAGAGTAATTTGACTCCACATGATTTTCACCTTCTGTGCTGACCACAGAACCTAACTACTGAGGAGGACACAACTCTGCTGTTTGGAGACTATGGGCAGTGATAATCAGGAGCCAAGAACTCAATATTTGCAGGGTTACATTTAGGGCTCTCTTTGCATTATCCAGTTTCTCTCATCTCCTCCTAAAACACACACACACACACACACACACACACACACACTTTCCTCTACTCCCTTCTTTCTTTCTCCTCCCTTTCCTCTTTTATTCTTTCTCCTTCACTGCTTTTCTTGTCCATCACCCCATCCTCCATCCCTGTTCTTTCTACTCCTGTCTGTCTTGTTGTCTAAACAACTTCCTGTGTTGGAGCAACTTCACTTCTTTGTTGAACTCAGGCATGACTATAGCAAAGCCATGGAATATCCTGGAATATCCTGATGCGTGGAGTCACTGTGGAATGTCCTGCTTGTCTGTATCCCTGAGGCAATGGCTGGTGCCCAGCGATCAGAGCCAGAATCTGGACGCTTCCTGACCTTCACAGTCAGTCATCCTTCAGGTTCTTGTTTTCTGTTAAAATAGCTCCTTCCTGGGTGGCTCAGTTGGTTAAGCATCTGCCTTTGGCTTGAGTTGTGATCCTGGGGTCCTGATAGCGAGTCCCCCTGGGAGTGAGTTCTCCCTTTCCCCTTGCCCCTCCTCCTCTCTTGTCCTCTTTCTCTTTCAAATAAATATATAAAGTCTTTATTTTTTTTATTTTTTTTTTATTGAAGATTTTTATTTATTTGACAGAGAGAAACACAGCCAGAGAGGGAACACAAGCAGGGGGAGCGAGAGAGGGAGAAGCAGGCTTCCCGCCGAGCAGGGAGCCCGATGTGGGGCTCAATCCTGGGTCTCCAGGATCATGACCTGAGCCGAAGGCAGTCGCTTAACCAACTGAGCCACCCAGGCGCCCCAAGTCTTTAAAAATTAATAGCTCCTGATCCTCCCTCCTTGTGTCCATTCTCATTGCCTATATAACAGGAGAGACAGCAGAGAGTGGTCACAGTTGAAAAAACAGAAGTAGAAATGAGGGTCACCTCTGGTGTCTGCAGAAGCATTTTGTGAGCCTGCAGATCCCAAGTAGAGTCTTCCTGTTTGCCTGTCGCACTCTCACAGCTCTCTCTGGGTTTCTGGTCCTCTGTGATGGGGGCTGCTGGCCGTGCTTCTGCCGGCTGTGCTTCTGCTGGCTGTGTCTGGATACACCCTGAGTCTGAAAAGGAACAAGAATTTAATTAGCAGTGGTTATTCTCTTGGGAGGATATAGAGTCAGGCCTCATCTTCTTGGTGAATTTTCCCCAAGCAGACTTCCTTTCCTCAGCTCCTGGAGGCCTTTTCCCTGGGACACGTGTGTCCCATGCACCCAGGTGTTACCTGCATTCGCCTGAGTGGCTGCAATCTTCCATCAGTTTGAGGACTCTCCCTTGGCTTGCTCAGGCTTCAGGAGAGCCAGCGTCTCTGACATACAGCCTCTGGAGTCCCATAGCTTAGGAGAAAGAAGCTTTCAGCTGGCATCTGTGGGCTGGGGAGCAGTGGTCCTCAACTCTTTGTTTTTTGTATTCAGCCCCCTCTCCTTCCAGTCTTTTAGCAGCAGTAGCCAACCAGTTACATGGGCTTTGGGCAATTGTGTTAACCAAGGGGAAGGAACTCTGACACTGAGGGAATAATAGGCTTTCTGAAATCTTTTTTTCCTTCAAAAGACTAAGTGGTACTCAGATATGTGCCTTGACATCCCATGTGGAGTAATGCTCAGGAATTCCCCCAAATATGCTATTCTCAGACTTTCAAACAAGCGTCCTTCTGTTTCTGTCCTTTAAGGATCTTAAATTGCTTACTCCTGTCCCTTCACATTCCTCTGTTTTCTCCTCATCTTCTCATCTATCTTCCCCTCCTTGCAACCTGGGGCTTAATCCGCCCCCCCCCCCCATTGCATTGGTTCCTCTATATTGATCTCTAAGCGAATGAATGTTTGAAGGCACCTCTTTGTACACAAAAAGCAACTAGCTCTATTGTATGTGAAATTGGGATATACATAGTGCATGTACTGTTTTCTTTTTTGATTTATTTATTTTTGGAAGAGCAAACATGAGTGGGGGAAGGGCCAGAGGGAGAGGAGAAAGAAGCAGGCTCCCCACTGAGCATGAAGCCTGACATAGGGCTTAGTCTCAGGACCCTGAGATCATGACCTGAGCAGAAATCAAGAGTTGGGGCGCCTGGGTGGCTCAGTGGTTAAAGCCTCTGCTTTAGGCTCAGGTTGTGATCTCAGGGTCCTGGGATCGAGGCCGCATCGGGCTCTCTGCTTCGCAGGGAGCCTTTTTCCTCCTCTCTCTGCCTGCTTCTCTGCCTGTTTGTTATCTCTCTCTCTCTCTCTGTCAAATAAATAAATAAACAAATAAATAAAATCTGAAAAAAAAAAAAGATGGAGGCTTAACCAGCTGAGCTACCCAGGCACCCCTCCTAGTTCATGTATTGTTAAGGGGCTAATCATTCTAGAAACTTCTAGGTTCTTATTCTTGGGAAAAGAGAGAAAGAATAGTTTAAAAAATGGCATCTCGTACTATAGGACATTGCAGTTTATTTAGTGTGACACTCATCTACAGACCAGGGCCTCCTTCCATGTTCCTAGGATAAGAACTGGGTGTTGAAGGGGCTGCTGCTTTTCTCTCTTACTGATTCTTCTTAGGTACCTAGAAGAACCATGGTAGTTTTCCATTCTGGGAGATAAGCTGTTATGTATATATCCCAGCAATGTCTGAAGGAGCTGAAATGCCACATTCCTGCTGTCTAATGTTTCCATCAGAATAGTCAGACCTGAGTCCTTGCTCGCCAACAGCTATCAGATGACGGCTTAGTCGAGTGGGCTAAAGATCCACAAGAATTCACTTTGATAGTTAAAAATACCATTTTGTAATTCTGATCATGATGAACCATAGTTCAGGGGGATGATGGGTAAGAATTGTTGCGATTCCTGAGCTTCTCTGTGTCCTTACTAAAGCTTGGGTGCTCAGAGCCCCAAATGGGAGGTTCCAGTGTGAATAGCAGCATGGGCAAAGGGCTGAGCAGGCAGGGCTCAGCTGGCCCTTCTTCCATGAGCTTTCTTTACCTCATCTGTAGAGTCCCCTGAGATGACTGCATAGGGATAAAAGTGGTATCTTCGTGTTCTATAGGAGGACTTAAGAGCCTCATGAACCAGACATGTTAGCTTATTTCTCAGCTTAGGGAGCTCTATAGAAACCTGATTTTCTTTTTTCCCTTCAGTGTACTTGCCTGAGATGTTATTAAGACTCCATTTACCCCTGGGTGTGCAAATACACTGTGTGCCCCCCGGATGCACTATTGTTCTAATGGGAAGGGAGCAGAGTAAAGATGTTTGATCTGGGCTCTGTATTTTAGTCATTGAAGCTAAAAATCACATTGACTCATCAGTTGACTCATATTGAACCATTTCTCAAATCTCCTTCGCTTCTACCGTCTTCATCCTGTTAGTGCAGTTTTTTTTTCTAAACTTAAGAGTAAAATAGTATCTTTTTTTTTAATGTCATCTTGTTATATTTAGCCTACAGTTCCAGTTTGTGGAGGCCTTTCTTCCTGATTCTCTAGTATATTAACTATCCCTCCTGTTTAGTTTGCCATAGGCATTTTAGGTAAGTGTGTCTTCCCCAAGTCATTGATAAAAAGGGTGACTGTGATAGGACCTAGAACAGTCGTGAAGTGGCCAAACTTCTAGGAGTTCCAGAGCACTTCTTCCTAGTTGATACTGATCAATTTTTCAGCACCATTTGGGCCCAGCTGTCCTGAGTTACCAGGCCATCCAGCTGCCAGTGTATTTCTGTTTTATCCTTAAGATCAAGAGAAGTTTTTCTGAAGTCCAGAAAAATTGTGTCCCAGGCATTCTTTGATATACGTGTGTTTATATGTATGTGTTTTATTTTATATGATACAAAACATATATCATATACAAATATATATCATGGAAATAGGTATGCATATTATTTTTTAACCCCCAAACTATTGTTTATAGACCACTTGCTATCCATCACTGTGCTTCACATATATTCTCTCCTTTATTCTCTATAATAATTTTAACTTTTCAGTTTTTTTAAAGATTTTATTTATTTATTTGACACAGAGAGACAGCAAGAAAGGGAATACAAGCAGGGGGAGTGGGAAGAGGAGAACCAGGCTTCTCACTGAGCTAGGAACCCAATGCAGGGCTCCATCCCAGGACCCTGGGATTATGACCTGAGCCAAAGGCAGACACTTAACAACTGAGCCAGCCAGGCATCCCCTTATATTAACTTTATTAAATGAAAGTTTAGTTTTATGCTTTAGTATGATTTGTACTTAAGCTCTAGTGGCTGGTGCTTCCTTTTCCATGTCCTTGCCACTTTTCATATTTCTTTGTTTTGGAATTTTGCCCATGATATTGCCTATTCAGTAAATACTTACTGAGCACTTGTTATTTGTAGAGAAAGCACAGCATTATAGCCTGTTGGAAATTCAAAGACTAATAAGAAATGATCGCATTGCTCAGAAGAGCTTATATGTAATTAAAAATATGAATGGATGTCTTGGTGAGGGAAGGAGGGAAAGCGAAAGAACTCAGAATAGAGTCCCGAGTGCTAATATAGTGCTGAAGCTAGCCTGCTTACCGAGTTCTGAAGCCATAGTGATGGTATGTTCCATGTCAGAACCTTTTCAGAAAGATGGAAGGTGTCTGATTGACACACTGTTTTAAGTCCTATCCCAGCACTCTGTTGGACTGTCTTCCTTTTTCACTTGTACGTGTTTGTTTGTGTAGTGTAATTATAGCTTTGTGATGCACGATTAGCCTTCCCTGATACTGTTTAAGTCTTCATAGTCATCACTTAAGGTTGATTTTCAAATAAGTAACACATGTATGTGTTGTAAATTCAAAAGGTGCAAAAAGGTGTACCATGAAAGCAAGTCTTCCTCCTGCCCTCTCTCCTCTTCCCCTAGAGCCAGTTGCGGTCACCAGCTTGGGGATTGTAGTCATTTTAATGGCTGGGCAATAGTCCAGTGCAGTGTTACTCAGACTGCAGGTCATCGTTAGTGGGTTGGAAAATCAAGTCAGTGGGGGCTGTACAAGTTTTATTTGCTTTCTTAATGCAATAGGTTAGGATAGAAAATAGCAGAGAGCACCACACATGGTAAAGAGAAGCACCATTTTGAGAAAGCTTTTTGGTTCAGTTTTATACACGCACACACATGCTCTCTCATACATGTGCATACTACATTACCATATTACATATGTACTTTTTACTCTGGGTGTTGGTCAAAACATACTTGAAATTTACCAGTTTAGTAATGGCTCATATGGAGGTTATTCCTAATTTTTCATTATTTTAAATAATGTTGGGAGTAGGCATTTTTCCCCCTCATACTAAGGAAGTTTTTTTCTTAGGATAAGTTCCTGGAAGCAAGGATACTGAGTCAAAGGATATGAGCATTTTAATTGATCTAGCCAAGTTACTTTCTGAAAACTATGTCCCATTTACTATTTAATAAATGCCATCTGTATTTTATTTAGCATAGGTTATTTTTATTTTAACACATTATTCTATGCATTATATATATGATATATGATATGTATTTTTTTAACAAAATGGGATAATTTATTACTTTTCTCAATATAAAGTGAACACTTTCCTATTTTGCTAAATATTCTTCCACAAACCACAATTTTCATTCTGGGGGCAGCTTTTCTTGGATGTAGGGTGTGAGGAGTGACTGCTGTAGTTCTTCTCAACCTTGAGCCATTCATATGCATTCTTATGATTTGTACTGTATATACTTTAAAAAAAAGATTTTATTTATTTTGAGAGAGAGAGAAAGCGCACACTCTTGAGCACACACTCCTCTGGTCTGTCAGCCTCCCAGTCCTAGTTCACCTATACTCAGCTCACAACCCTCAATATGAAACTCAAAATTCAGATCCCCAGGGCATAAGGTACTCAGTGGTTTGATCCAGTCTCTTGGAGTATCTATCTCAATGCTCATATACGCACTAATTTCCTAGAATCTCTCAAATCTCCAGTCTGCAGTAGGATCTTAGTAGTTAAGTTTTTAGGAAGTCAAAAGTTATATGAAGATTTTCAACTGCACGGGGAGGGGGGGGCAGTACTCCTAACTCCAATGTACCAATGTAGTTTGTGGATCAACTGTACCTTCCTTTGCATTGGTTTAATCAGTGAGATCGGTGAAAATGGGGTTAATAGCTGGTTATGTTTTTTCTTATGTACATTAAGATAAATATACAAGTATTTAACATTTTTTAAATGTTTGTTCATATACCACTTATGATCAGTCATCTTCTATACACACCATACCTTGGAAACCCTGGTCCCCTCTGAGGTGCTAAGCACCAAATGGTTTAGGTTTTATGGCTATTGGATTGATTAGTTGGTTGGTTGGTTTCATTAGTTCAAATATTAAAAATGTATTAATTGTGCTTGGTACAGAGTCCTAAACTAGAATTCAGAGTTAAGACATAGTTCTTGCCCTTGAGAATATTATAGGCTTATAGGCTAGTAGGAGAATTGAGTCGAATAAGCCTTGCACACTAAAATACAAGGTAGTGAGCATGGCTCACAGTAGAGTAGTAGACTGTTTAAAGGAGTATAGGGGCTAAGAGTAGAGAATCCAGTCCAGGCAGGGAAAATCAGGGGAGATAGCATGGAGGAGGTGACACAGTTTGGGCCCACAGCTTTGCCCAGATCTTATTCTGAGGGGTGCTTTTTCTTTCAGGCTCAAGGTAATTTTTTTTTTTTTTTTTTTGGATATATCATGGAAAAGCTATTTGAGTCCACATTCCTCTTTCTCCCTAGCTCCTCCCCCCCCCCCCCCCCCCCCCCCCCCCCCCCCCCCGACTTTGTATTCTACTTCCCCTATCCTTAAGCTTTGTTTGTGACAGGTTAAGATCTTGGCTGTGCTCAGAGTTCTTAGGCAAGTAAGCATGAGAAGCCCATTCTGGCAGGGTAAAATAGTGCATTTAGAAGGGGTCTGGAATATTGCCTTCTCAGTCTGGTCTCTCCTGACCCCAGACTGTGTTTATGTGGCCCAATGTTAAAATGCTCAGACTTTACAAAGGACAGTATTCAGTGGTATGTAGATTTGAGAGATTCTAGGAAATTAGTGTATATATGAGCATTGAGACAGATACTCCAAGAGATTGGATCAAGCCACTGAGTATCTTATGCCCTGGGGATCTGAATTTTGAGTTTCATATTGAGGGTTGTGAGCTGAGTAGAGGTGAGCTAGGGCTGAGAGGCTGACAGACCAGAGGAGAGTTTGCTCAACCCAGCACAAAGATGTCCAGTAGCTGCTTTGTCATGGGGCAGAGGGATCCAGGATGATTACAGGCTGAATCCCACACTCTTTTAGTTCAGAACCTTAATTTTGGAGTGGGAGGGTGGCAGATGGATGGGAGGCAAGTGGGAATTGGGCAGGAGTTAGGACCCCAGAGAATTTCCTGCCATACATTGTGCCAGGACTTGATCAGAGGATGGCTATTTCATCTGTGCAGGCAGAAGCAGAGTATGTGTAGCAGTGGACAGATACCGTTGTTTTGTTGATTCCCAGGTGCTGTAGAGCCCACGAGGGGACTGCTTGATTGGCACTGGGCATATTATCTTTCAGGACAACTTAGACATTGCCAATTCTTCTGCTCTGTGAAAGTGGCTTTGTCTCAGACTGTTGACTAAGGAGTGGGGCTCTGGCAGAGACTCAGTCTCCTTCCACGGCACATCCCAGGTCATTTCCAAATTTCTCCATCCTGTATTTGGCATCTTTCTTTTCAGTCTTCTTTAGGCAAGAAGTTCAAATCTTCCATCTTCTCCTCTAGGAGAGGCTGCCTTTTGTGGAGCCAGTCTTCTCTCTGATCCCAGGTAGATGACTCCAAAGCCCCAGGTCAGGGGCTCTGCTGAGAGGCCTGGAGGAGACTCTGGAGCCCCAGAAACAAGAAGTCTTCCTGAAAGCAGTGGCAATAGGTGACTGGGACAGAACAGTTGGACTTGGTGACTGCAACAGAACATTCAAGTTGTAAGGACCCTTAGAAAACACCTAGTTCCAACAGCCCAACAGCATAGCAGCCCTCTCACTATGTGCAGGGAAGAGCAGAGGCCCTGAGAGGGCAAGATCTCACCTCCCTGGCAGCTAGGACCTGGGCTGCAGTCAGCTGACTCCTTCTCTATTCCTGCATTTTTAATGTTTGCCTTTTAAACCACATTGCTGCTCAGAGATAAAAGAAGAAAACTGTAAAGCCCCAAAGGGCTGTTGTATAAAACTACCTGCTCACACAGCAACCAGAGGCCAGTGGAGAACTGAGCAGGACACATGCCGTATTCCCCCACTACTTAGGCAGAGCTAGATGTCCTCGGTGGAGAGGCGGCTGATCTCCACAGTCTGGCGGGCACTGGAGCTCGGCTCCCAGAGGCAGCTGAAGTTGCACTGCATCCCTTAGGCACTCTGGGATCCAGCAAGTAATAGCAAAGCAACAGCTTACTTTTCTGGAATTCCTTTGATCCCAAAATAAGGAATGACTTTAAAAGATTTACTTGGCTCCTGTGTTGTTAGGTTTGGAATTTCAGTTGTTATTAAAGAGATAAAAAAGTACAATTAGCTCTTCTAGTGACCAGCTCTTCTAGTGACCAATTAAGAGCAAACCAGTTAAGAAATGTGTATATATATAAGTACACACACACACACACACACACACACACACACACACACACACACACACAGTCTCTTGGTAGAGTATAAGTCTATGGGCTCAGATTCCCTCCTCTTATGGAGGGGACAGCTTCTGCTCTTGCTTTTAAAAAATCTTTTTCAAAGATTGATTTATCCCCCACACATTAATAGGTTGCCCACTATGAATGAAATAGTAAAGTTGGTAGACCTCAAGGGGCTTATGACCATGGAGGAGACAGGGGTATGAGTGACAATGATAAAGTGCTATAAATACCACGATAAGGGCATCTTCAGACTGCTGTGGGATTGCAGAGCAGAGAGACAGAGTCTGCTAAGAGATCAAGAAATATTTCACAGGGGAGGTGACCCCTGCGTTGGGCCTTACAAGCAGTAAGATTTTGCTTATTGGAAAGGGGGAGGTCCTCTGCTAAATATAACAGCATGGGCAGCGAGGAGGGAGCAATGGGAGAGGAAGAACGCAGTTAAATTATAAAACCTAAGATGACTTTTTTAAAGGAAAAATGTATTTTTTGTAAGCACAGTGACCTACACGGTGGAGGTAAGAGAAAGTGTTTTTGTCCCTGAATGGAACTGACCTGAGAGAACCTTCTCATTCATAGGAGTTGGGCCGTTCCGGCACCCCGCTCGGTTTGGCAGTGACACTGGTGGAGGAGTGCCTGTAATGGGTAATGGGAGAGGCTGTGAAACCCTGGAGTGCGTCCCTAGAAGAGTGACCGTACGAGGAAATTTCTGGGAAACAAACCACAGGGAGACTTTACAGGAATTTTTGGTCAAGCCCACAGGCAAGGCGCATGAGGAGATGAGATGTAATTATAGTTTGTAAGTCTATGAAAAGAAACAATGAGTGGCACGAAATAGCCGTTCTAAGTTTCTTCTTCCCGTAGGACAAGACAAAATGGGTTCTTTGCACTCATTCAGCAGATCTTTATTGAGTGCCTGCCGGGAGCTGGGCCCTATCCTGGATGCAGGGAATATGGTGGCAAAACAGTCAGGGTTCCTGCTCCCAAGGAACTCATCAGGAAAAGCCGGCTTTAAGAAAAAGGAAACGTATTTTGGTTGGAGATGGTGGTGAGCGCTATGAAGGATAAATCCTCATTTCGATTGGAGGATCAGGGAAGACCTCTCTGAGGAGGTGAGAGGCAAGGTAAGAGCCAGTTCGGCAGATTAGGAGTGGGAGGAGTGTCCCAGGCTAAGGGGAACAAAAAAATTGGGAAAAATCTGGCCCTTTGGGGGAACTAAAAGAAGGCCTGTGTTACTAGCACACACAGGTGGAGGGCAGGAAGTATGCTGAGAGGAGCTGGAAAAGGATCAAGCAGGGCCTTCTAGGTCCTGGTAAGAATTTAGATTTTATCTCAAGTGTAGTGGGAAGCCATTGAAGTGCGTCAACCAGGAAATGACAGGATCAGATGTAGAAGGGTGATTCAGACAGCTGCATGGAGAATGGAGCTGGGAGGACGAGAGTGGAAGCTGGGCAATCCAGGAGCATTTTTAGTAATCAAGGAAAGGGACTGACATGGCAGTGGAGGGCAAAAAAATGGACATACACATTTTGGAAATAGAATCATTTAGAATCAGCAAATGGATTGGATATTGGGAGAGAAAGACAGGAAAACGCAAGGGTCTCTCCCAGATTTCTGGCACAAGTACGCCTGCATGCCTTTTGACAGATTCTAGACCCCATAATGCTGTAAAGCCCTATCATTTGGGAAAGGTCAAGTAGGATTGATCTGAATTCAGCCTTGCAGAGGCACGGAGGGGTGCAGCTCTCCTCTTGCCCTGCCTACTTCAAAGAACTTATACCTGCAGCAGCCCAAGCAGGGTCCCATCTTCCGTGATGGGGACCCTTACTGACTCCCCTCCCCCTGAGGATAAGTTCTAAAGAACCTCTGTGCACTCCAGTGTGCCACTAGAGGGAGCATGGCCTGCATTCAGTGCCTGGTCTGGAGGGCTTTTTGGAAGTCTGGATTGCTTTCCAGACTGACTTGTATCTCCTTCAGTACTCAGCCCTGGCTGGGGCCCCTGGCCCCTCATGCTGCTTTGAAGAATGCCTGACTTTATGGTAGGTGCTCAATAAGTGTTAGTTGGTGCTAATTCTATAACTGTGTGTATTATCTTGTTGTAGAAGTGAACGGACATCATCTCTTCTTTCTCAGTATGGCTACTCTAAAGTGGAATGTGTATTTTCAGGGTCAGGAGGAGAACAGAGCGGTGCCTGTGGGGAATGGGAAGAGGGAGAAGTTTAGGGACCTGATGATGTCGCACTTGCCATTTCATCCTGTCTTCCTTTGCAGACGTGGGACACTAGGGTCTGTGAGGGATTCCTGAGGTGGTTTTTGGCTCAGGGCGGACATCTGTAGTGGGAGATTGGTCCTTGCCCCCTTTGAAGCTCTGGTGGCTTCACCCCAACAGTAGTGCCCACCATTTAGGGTTTATACTGTCCCAATATTTCCTGTTGAGTTTTCTTGACACGTTTCCTACTTTAGCTCCTGACATAGAGTTACCGTATATATATATTTACCTTTTAAACTCAAGCCAATTAAAATCTTGTTTTGAAAATTTTGTAATATATCAGAGGATAATAAGAACACAAGGATTCTTCAAGGGATCACTGCATTAAAGATTCCATCAGGACCTCTCTGGCACTGTTTCAGGAAGCAGCATCGAAAATTGTCTTCCTTGAGCCCCAGTGTCCTCCTCTTGGAGAGATACGGACTGCCCTGGGTTTTTGTTTGCTTGTACATGGTAAAAAACAGCTGAGACGAATGAAGGTCTTAGCTCAGTGCCCAATTTAAGGAGAATGCTTTCCCACCCATCATCTCTTTTTATGCCCATCCCAGCCCTATCAGTTGCCCATGGGGTAGGTTTCATAGGTGGAAATTGGGAGGTTAGTTCGTGGTAGAGCCAGACACCTCCAGGGTCTTCTCACCCCTGCTTCATGGGTGCTCCTACAGCTACTTGGCTTACTACACACCTGAGAGTTGAAAGGCTTGGTACTATTTCTAGATCTGTTATTTTGTGCTTCTGGGACCTGGGGCAACTCATTTGACCCCTCTTTGAGATTTTCTTTAATTTGTTAAATTAGTATGATAATACCAGTTCAAACAACAATTTTGTTCGGTTGTGTTGAACAGATGAGCCAAGATTTATGAGAGTACTTGGGTAAAGTGTAAGGTAATTTATAGCTATGGGGCAGGACTTTTTCCTCTAATCTGTGCACCATTACCTTCCACATCTCATAGATGCTATTGTAGAGTTTTCAGGCCAATAGGATGGTAGTCAGGTCTAATGTACGAAGACACTGAAAGATTCCCTACCTTCACCTGGGAACTCAGCCTTGTATCTCCATAGTGGCTGCCAAAAAACATTGTTTTTAAGATCAGATGGTAGTGTACTT
Source organism: Spilogale gracilis (assembly GCA_004023965.1). Classification (NCBI taxonomy): domain Eukaryota; kingdom Metazoa; phylum Chordata; class Mammalia; order Carnivora; family Mephitidae; genus Spilogale; species Spilogale gracilis. The sequence goes on from PITA01003405.1 coordinate 48,668, forward strand.
TCGTGGAAAGTGCCTTGGACTGGAGGCCAGTGGCCTGGTCTTCTAGTTCTTCGACTGCCTAACTAACTATTTAACTGTGGACTAGACATTTGCTCTTTCTGAGCCTCAATTTTCCCACCTATAAAATGGTAATATTGTCCAGTATATTTCAAATGGTTTGAGGATCAGACAAGATAGAGCATATAAAAGAAGGTCACAAAACAGAAATGTACATGGGGGGCGTTTTTTGAATTGAGAGGGCCTGCTGTGTCCCAGGCACTGTGCTAGCTCTTGGATGGGAGTGACAGTATTCCTGGCTGTGACAGCAGCTCCCAGACAGCCAGGCTTTGGCTGCAGGCCTTCTGCAGGGCAGAGAGATGAGGCCGTGTTTGTATCTTATTGGTTGCTTAGACTGTGACTCTGGATGTGCCCAGGACTCTTACTGGTCCTGACCTAGTGTTTTTCCTCTCCATTGCAGGAAGATGAGAGACACCAGCAATAGTACCACGAGTCCCTGCACTGGTTAAAGCGATCACTACAATCTGAGCAGGCAGCAAGGTAAGCAGAGAGGCCAGTCCAGGCGAGCTCCTGGGATGTGAATGCATTTCCGCCTCAAGTGCTGCCCGGAAAATCCCAAGTGCACAAACAAGTCAAGGCAGTGCGTCTGGGTCCTCCTACCCGCACTCTACTCCCGGACCCAGAGGAAGGGCTTGCTTCCCCTCCCCAGTGCTCCAGCTAGCTCCCTCCCCTCTGGCCAGGATTTCTCCCAAGTTAAAAAAATGAGACACTGGAAGGGAGGAAAACAAGTCCACTCACTGTCTTTCCCTTCTCCCATCTGAGCTGTTGAAGCAAGTTCCCAGGAGCTGCCCAGAGCCCTTGTTTGACTGGAAGGGAGGTAGGAGGAGTGGAATGTGTGCAGAACCCGAGCTGATCAAAAGACAGTGCTGTTTCATGGAAGCCTCCCAGAACTGAGAGCAGGAGAGAAGGGGGGTGGAGGGGGAGAGGAGACAGAGAGAGAGAGACAGAGACAGAGACAGAGAGAGAGAGTGTGCACGCGCTCGGGAGCGAGCAGGCGTGCCCCGAGAGTGCAGGAGCATGCTGGCTGGCTAGAACAGGATCTCCATGACAACTGGCCTGGCCAGCTAGAAGTGCTCTGCTCATTTGGCTGGAAGGAGCGCCACGGAAGGTCAGAGGAAGGAGCTGTGGGAAGCTCACAGCAGGTATTGGAGCTTAAGCTAGTGGATTTTGGGGCCCTTGGGCTCCCCTACAGACTGTGGTGTGAGCCAAACTCTGCCAAGAATGGAGTGGGCAGGAAAGCACCGGGACTTTCAGGTAAGGTCAGCTCCCGCTTGGATTGTTTTTTCCTCCTTTCCTGGCCATAGTCTTGGGCTTCTGGGAGGCAGGCAAATGTCTGTACTCTCTGTTTGGGGTTTGGGGCTCAGGAATGATGTCATGCTTCAACAGTTGGATTCTATTAGCTTAAGGAGGAGGGAAACCGCCAATTTTCTTGACTTTGCAAATCAGGCTGATCTCACTTTTGCTGAACCTGAGGTGTTTAGACTTTTCTGTAGAAATCATCATCTTTTATTTAGCACAAAGGCTTAGGATATTTTACAGAAAGTAAATTTTTATATAGAAAAAGCAAGTTATCATCACTCCAGTATTTTGTTTGAAATTGCTACATGGAAACTCCTGTGTCTTTTGAGCAGCTTGGTTTCTTCCAGTGAACACTGTCTGTTTTGTCTCTTGGTGCTGCTCTGTCTGACCTGTAATGAAAAAAAAAAAAAAAAAGCCAATTAACTCAGCTGGGAGTCTGTGGTGAGTTCCCAGTCTCCGGAGCAGTTCTTAGGACAGAGGGACCGTCTTAAGGATATCTAAGCTGGGCTCACATTCTTAGTCTCTCTCCCAGGTAATTTGGAAAGAAGCATGCTGTTCTCCTGCATTCATAAGGCCCATAGCAGGCTTTCTTAAAAAAAATGTATGTGGGGTGGAGGCTGACAGGTGTGTGTGTATTTTGGGGTTGGGGGACCTGTGAAGAGGTTTCCTATACAGGTGTCTGTGAGTAAGCTCTCAGTGGTGGCTGCTAAGACCTAGCTTGCTGGTGGAGACATGGGTATTGTGGTTGTGCCGGATGGATACTTTGGGTTAATATTTTAACTCAAATCTCAGGGCGTTCACTGTTCATGCTTGCACTCCTCTTCTGTTTGTCCAGTGCTTTGGTAAGACTTGGTCTGACCTAGAGGAGTGGTGTATGGTGCACTCAGTGTGGCCTAGGAGAGGAGACCCTTCCAGAAAGGTACTTTATAGGTGATGGAGTAGCTAGGTTGTTAGTAATCCTATTTGAAGGATTCATGCAGCAGACACTCCCTGCAGTGGGGACCCACCAGGAGATGTGTTTCCGCTTCAGCCATGTTACAGCTCAAACTTGCTCCTGGGCCTCAGGGAACATTGTGGATGCCTTTGATTTCTCTGTGGGATGAAGGAACAGCTGCTGTCCTGGCTCTTCGGTTTTTCTTCTTGAACTTTCTGAACAGAATGTCTTTTGTATTCTGGCAGACAATGAGGGGGCCTTCTGATTAACTTCGGGTCAGCTTGCCAGTAAGAGCACTGACCATGTCCCCATTTTGGGCTCCCTGAATGTGTACATGTATGCACCAGTATTGTGGCCTAAGGGTCCACAAGAGTGAACTCCGTGGCCCTGGACCTCAGATGGGCCACTGCTAAAGTGATGCCTCCTTTTAGTGCACTCCCAACGATCCTCTGCTTGGTTGAAACCTCTGTTTTGTTGGGGGAGATACGGCATTGCACTGTTGGTTGGGATTAAATGTGGGGAGTGTGAGGAGGAGGCAATGTAAATCCAGAATCTCAGTTCTCTACCACTTAAGTGGCTGTGGTTGGGGCTCACCTCCCCCCCCACACCCCAATAATGTGAAGAGGGCTAGCAGATGTGCATTCTTTTGGTATAGCAGAATGAACCCTGGATTTGGGGTTAGTAGACTTGAGTCCATGGTCAGATTCTGCTATTTGCCAGCAAAGTCACCATTGGCAAGTCCGTTAACCTCTGTGACCTTCAGATTTATTAGCTGTGAGATGGGAGATAGTGGTATAACTACTTCAACAGGTCTGTTGGGAGAAACAAAAATGAGATAATTTCCATGAAAGTAATTATAAGCAAGTCAAACCCTATATAATGTAAGATGTTGCAAATTAAAGCTTGAAGGATGATCCCAGTCGCTTCTGGAAAGTCATTTTGCCCTTCTGTTCTGGTTTCCAATTTATAAAGTGCCCTTTTCTTTTATGCATTTATAAATAAAAATGAGGAAAAACCTTTAAAAAGTTCTTTAAGATAGTAAAAGAAACAAATAGTGCTTTCTTTGGGTTGGGAAATAGAGTGGTATTCACTGTAGACTTTGAGCCTCATAAATGATCCTTCAGAGATGAAGCTTTCTTTCCCTGAGGTCACCTGACTATCTGTTTAATATAAAAGAGAGGGATTCCAATAGACCCTTTGCTTTTCCAGTGTCCCACAGCTAGTACCTGCCAGTTATGGTATCATAAATTTCAGTAGCTGTGAAGAGAGGCTTCTGGTGGTCAGGTTTGGCTCCCTCTTTCTGCTGGGTTCTGCTGGGGAAACTGTATTGAGTAAACAGAAAAGCCTTTACTCCTGATCTGGATTTGAAAGGCAGCATCTAACTGGCATCAAGAGTTATTGCTCTGTGACGCTCCCAGGGGGCTGGGCAGCTTTCAGGAACCTGTGTGGCCACAGCTTAGAGGGAAACGAGAAAGAAAGAAAGAAATGAGGAAGTGGGAATTTCAAGGGCAGAGATTCTTGATATGCAGTGGAACTGTGCCAAGGAACAGAATAGCAGGGGTGGGGAGACTCCAGGCAAGGACACCCGCATCTGATCTCAGGGAGTGTGTATAGCTCATGGCACACTTGGTGGGAACACGGGGAGGGACCCAGCACCCGACCCTGGAGCCCCAGCTTTTGTCAGCTTTTGTCGTAGGACAGGGAGGCTGCCTACCATGCCCTGGAGTGGGCTCTGGGAGGAAGCCCCTGGAAGACCCTAAGGAGGCAGATTTGTTGCTATTGTTCAACAACAGAGCCTTTTTTCCAGCCCAGCAGCCTCTAAGGCCCGATGGCAAAGTTGTCTGTAGCTTAGGTTGGGGCTGCAGCTGTTCCCCAGTCCTCCTCAGTCCAGCTTCCCAGAGCTGAGTCACACGTTGGATGGATCCCTCCGTGTCCTTTAAGGATTAAAAAGTAACATTCCTGTTCTCACTCCCTCTCTCCCCCTTCCTCTACTCCCCTTCCTGCACACTCTTCCTCTAGGCTCCCTCTCTCTAAAATTAGGATAATCAGTTATCCAAGGAAGTTGAAACTTTGAAATGCCTTGGAGGACAGGCCTAGGGCATCTGGAATTCCGCTGGCTCTGCCCTGTCCCGGAATGGAGGGCTTAGATATAAAGTTTGCAGGGGTACCCCAGACTCTGGGTATCTTGGCCACACTACTGGCCTGGGAGTAAGAGAGGCTGTGCTCCATTTCCTGCCTAATCTGATTCTAAGAACTACTTTGAGGGGGGCACCACTGGGCACCTGAGGGTGGTGGGAGAGTCTGAGTCAGGGACTGCGTGAGCACCTCCCTGCAGGCAGGTGGGGCAGAGAGACTGCAGAACACGTCGTCCTGTTGTTTCTGTTGTCTCCTACATGTCACTGCCCTGGAGGCTTCTGATTTCTAGTGTTGGGCCCAAGAGAGTTTGCTGAGGCAGCCCAGCACAGGGAACGCATATCTGAGCCTGGAGGAGTATAGGCATCAGCCCTCCAGAGCACTGGCTTGGCCTCCCTTCTGGTCCTCTCCATTAGCTTGGGAGAAGAGGGTGTTTAGGGTGGGCGGGGGGAGGGGAAGGGGAAATCTGCTGGCAGATAATTGAGTTCTTTGAGTTAGAAGAATCATGGAAAGGTGAGAAGGGGCCAGGAGGGCATGAAAGAGGAAAAAAAAATTACCATCTGGCATAGTCTGTGGAGATTTCTTTACAAAGCCTGAGGGAAAACTTGTATTAGAGAGTGCCTTCTCCTGGGGGTGGGGAGGGAGAGGCTGAGCATCTATTTTTTGTTGGGAAGGAGGCACTGTGTGCATCTGTCTCAGTAGGTGGGTGCAGTGAAGTACTGGATGCATCTGTCTTGGGGGAACATGCTCTCCTATGTGTGTGTATTCAGGGGAGAGGAGGATGTTAAATGAGTATAGACTACTTTATTGCAGGATTTCTCCAAAGATCCCTTCTCTTGTTATTTTTGGCTCTGATAAACTGTTGAAATCATCACAATATTCTTCTCATCTAAAAACTGCCTGTGTTAGATGGTTCTGTCTCTGTAAAGGGTGAATTATATGCAGTTATATGCCTTCTTAACCAAAGCTGACCTGTGTCTAAAGGTTTGCCATGAAACCACCCATCTCTCAAAGATGCAGACTCTTCTTGTGCACGACTTGTCACTGAAGGGCTTTGTAGGTGAGCTGGAGGTTGACTAATAGGAAGCAGCACAGTGCTTGAAGGACTGTTTGACCGTTGGGAAAATGAGATGAACGGGGGGTTATGGGAGACTAGGAGGAAACAGGAGAGAGGCTCTGGGCAAGGGGACTGGGGGTGAGGGAAGAAGGTAGTTCTGAGGAACAGTAGAGGGGGATAGAAGGTGGTACCTGGGCTGCTCTAGGAGGCCTTCACAATTTAGGAGAAGGTTGGTCTGCCCCCAGGGGACCCAAGGAGACCGTGTTGTGTAGGTCCTAACAACCAGGGAGGCTGGCATTGGGGTTGACACTCTGTTCATTTGTTCCCAGGCTTGGGGGCATCTATGGCACCCATGTGCCTTCTTGGGCTGTCCTCCCATTTTATCAGTGAATACAGAGGGTCCGGACCGAGAGCTGGGGAGGGCCTAAATAGTATCAATTGTGAACTTGACGTTGTCACTAGGTTTTGTATCATAGTTATTTCCTCCCCAAAGTGAGCCTCTGTCTCTGTGATTAAGAGAAGAGAAACATAGGCCTGCTGAAGTTAGGGTCTTACAGGTACCCCAATGTCAGCCTCCCTGGTAGGGTTAATGACCATCTCATGCTTTAGGCTGGGAAGAAAGTGGAATGTCCAACTCTTAGACTCTGATATAAAGCACTGTTTGAATGATGGAAGAGAGCCAACTAAAAAGGACTGGAGATAGGAGGGAGAGGGTTCTAGGTCTCTGTTGAAGCTTCTCTGAGAGTGTCAACAGATCAGGTGTGGGGGAAAAGAAAAACGAAAGGGGAAAATTGGAAAGAAAACTATAGTCAGCTAGTTTTCAGAACTCTTCAGCTTTGTTCGAGGAAGTTAGTTTTGGTGTGCTCAGTTGTGTCATAGAACACAGGCTCCCTTACATAGTTCTGACAGTTGAGTTTTATAGATTACTTTTAAATGAGACAGCCTGTTTGTTCAGCCATCAGTGACTCTTGATCCTCAGTGCATGTGTGGTGGAATGAACCCTTGGCACTTCCCATGAGCATCTCAGTGCAGCGAGGTGCAGTGGCGAAGAGCTGGGGCTCGTAGGTCACACACGGCTAGGTTTAGAACCCAACCTTGCAGTTTCTAGCTGGGTGACTTTGGGCAAGTTGTTGAATCTTCCTGAGCCTCTGTTTTCTGTGAGGTATCTGTAAAGAGATATAGTAACAGTACTTAGGTTGTGAGAGTTGTGCTGAGGTGTGAATGAAATGCTAACATGGAAAGCTCTCAGCCCAGTGCCTGGCACCTAGTAAATGTTCAATGCTTTCCCTTATTATTATCAACTTAGAGCAGCATTTTGAAGAGTAAGGCTGGCATCTCTTAAATCAGGTTGGGAGTACAATGTAGGAAAGTCAAATTAGATTCTATTTCTTTCTTTATTTAAAGATTTTATTTATTTTTTGAGAGAGAGAGTGCACAAGCAGGAGGTAGGGAGAGGGAGAAGCAGATTCCTCGCTGAGTAGGGAGCCCAACTCGGGGCTTGATCCCAATCACCACCTGAGCCAAAGGTAGGTGCTTAACCAACTGAGCCATCCAAGTGCCCCAGAACAGATTCTTCTTTTAGAAGTTTATACTTTGTGTTTCATTCACCTTTCTGTCAAGACCTAAGGAGAGTGTCCATGGTCATCCTTCTGAACCCAGATTCAGAAGCTCAACTTCACCCTTCCCTGCAGGATGCTTACCCTTCACTGTCATGAAAGACTAGAACTGCTTCTTGCCTGCTACTTTCCTGTAGGCCTACCCATGCAGGGCCCTAGGTATTCCTTCACCCAGCTTTGGCCACCCTTCGCAAACTCCTGTTTTGCTCTGGATGCAGGCTTCCCCAGCGCTCCTCACCTCTCCTTTTGTGAATTCTATCTGTGTATCATCCTTGGAGACCTAGCATAGAATACTTTGCAGAGAGCTCTGGAAGGGTGTAGTCTAGCTCTTCCTCTTATTATCTGTGGACCTCTGGCAAGTTAACTTTTATAAACCTAGTGTCTGCAGCTGTAAATTGGGAGTAAAACAATACGCATCTCAAAGGTTTGTTGCAAGGATTAAATGAATTTATGTAAGGTACTTTGCTTAGTTGCTGGCAAAAATATGCTCTTGGTAACTGTTTGCTGTGGCTGTTGTTGGAGATCTCTTCCTCCTGTGAGTTCCTCTGCCTCCCTACAGAGTACAAAGAGTCCTGGTCAGGTAGTCAGCAGATCTGAGCATTAGTCCTGACTCTATCAGTGATTGTCAGGTGACCTTGGGGAAGTCACCTTGGCTTCTCTAGACTTCAGTTTCCTCTTCTAGAAGGTGGAAGGTTTAGATTGAGAGTTTTCATTGACATTCTGGCTTGAGTCTTAAGTGCTTGTGTCTTGTCTTTCCAACAGATTCCCTGAAGTTCTATAAAATTAAGTGTAATATTTTATACATTTTATTTCCCCAAAGTGGCCAACATTATAGTTTATGCTTAAAAAACATTTGAGTAGCTTTTTAAAAAATCCCATCAGCTGGCTTCTAGGAAGCGCTGGACTTGGTTCCTGTAACTTGGAGCCCGAGCTCTTGTTCTCAGAGGCACAGCGCTTGGTTGTAAACTTGCAAAGAGTCTCCAGCCTTTAGTGAGTTAGAAAGTCTACCAGGTTAGCAAGAAAGGAGGTGAGTTTCACTTGGTGCCGCTGGGAAAATTTTGGCTGACAGATGTTTAGGGTACTTATTGGTTGTGCCGTATAGACTCAGATCAACCCTATGAATAAATACTGCTGTCACTGTTTCCTTCTCTCCATGGAGAAAAATGGCAGTGTTTCCTGGCTGACCCTCTCTCTCCCTTAGAGTTTGAAGTGAGTCAGTGGCGCTGTGTTAGGAGAAGAGCCGTCTAACCGAAGGGTGATACTTAGAGCCTGGGCTCTGGGGTCAGACAGTTGGGGTTCATATTCTGGCTCTGCCACTTACTCCCTCTAAGATCTTGGGTAAATTGTGTAACCTGTCCATGTCCCAGTTCCTTTTCTGTGAAACTCTGAGTATTATTTTATAGTGTTGTGGTAAGACCTAAGCGTCACGTGCCTAGGATAGTGCCTTGTATTTGGTGCTGAATGAAATGTCAGCAGTGACTGTTATATTTCTTATTCCCTTGTAATCCAAGCAGAGTTTGTTTCCAAGTGGCTGGTCTGTCTGGTTTGTTCTGCTGAGAAATGTGGGGCGATACCCCCTTCTTTCCTGTCGTGGCAGACATGTACTATCAGCAGAGCAGTAGTAAGTGTTCTGCAAAGAGGACCTAGATCATAGCTCTTGTAATTTGCTTTTGCAAAAACGTACATAAACCAGAAAGGGAATCTGAACTAAAGAGCATATAGCTTGAAAGGAGCCTCTCTGATGAGTAACCGACATTATATGGCAGTGGAGTTAGGGGCAGAACCCTGGGTAAAAGAACAAGATGGGAAAGTGAGCTGAGGGAGAGCGTAAACTCTGAGACGGAGCTAGGTAATGAAGAGTAGTGAGTATTTCTGGGTAAGTGGTAGTGGCTATGACAGTAAGGCCTGTGGAGAAGTTCCTGGCACTTTCTCTTCCCAGAGGCGCCTTGACTTCGCAGCCACAGGTGAGACTTGCCCCGCAGTGATCACTCAGACAAGTTTCAGGGGAGCAGTGGATTGGGATGAGGTGGTTCTAATCTGTTCCTAACCAGAATGAGTAGCGTGAGTAGTTCGGTGTATCTTATCTACAAATGTAATTATAAAGAGATTTCCTTTTCCAACTGCAAGAAACAGGAGCTTTTGCTGCCAAACTTAGCAGCCTGTTTTAAGTCCTTCAAATCTCCTCTGAGTGCTACCAAAGCTCCAAGCTTTGTTGTTATCTCTTGTTGAAATATAGCCTGGAAGGGTCATCTCATCAGTGCCAATTTATGGGCCTGCTGAACCCAGGCAGGGCTAGGGTAGAATGGGGAGTTCCTGGGAGTAGGTGCTTCAAAGATTTTCCCTTTGAGTCAGGCTGTTTATAATTTAAGGTTCCTTTTGCTTTGGAAGACCAAACTCTGCAGGTTAGGGTCAAACATTTTATTTCTTCTGCAGTTTTCCTTCTGCAGGAGCACCGATTTAATAGTAGCTTCCTGTGCGGTGGGGAGGAGCTCAGCCTTGAGGGTCCTTATGGCGGCCAAGACCATGCCTAGCACTTCTCACTGGAGCAAAAAGTTATACCAGAATCCTTCACCCCATTTAGTTTTATTAGCAGTTTTTGACTTCCTGTGTGTTCTGAAGGAGCGATTAAAAGAGGCGAAGACCACATGGTGTAGAAACCACACATAGGTATTTGCACTCATTCGTAAAGATCTAAGGAAAAGAAGATCAGACCCGTGTGTGCGTGTATAGTACTCTGTCACTTGGCAAAGTGGATACAAATAGGGAAGGGAAACTAAGGAACCTAACCGACCCCAGCAACTGTAAAGAAATGTGGCATTTGAGTGTGAGAGAAAATACCTGGGACAGCTGAGGTGAGCTTGGCGATGGCAGTGACCTCGGTTGGCAGTCTGTGACTTGACTAACTCAGCTGCTCTGTTTAAAGAATTGAGGCTTTGGAATCTAGGAAGCAAAGAGAGCACTGAAATTTTTTATTTTCTTTGCCTCCCTCTAACCCTCTGATTCACTCACCCGTCTGGGTTCAGACGCCTGTGGAAAGACTGCCAGCTAAATTGCTGTTTTTTTTTTTTTTTTTAAATTTAAGATTTTTTATTATTTATTTGACGGAGAGGAACACAGCCAGAGAGGGAACACAAGCAAGGGGAGTGAGAGAGGGAGAAGCAGGCCTCCCGCCGAGCAGGGAGCCCGATGTGGGACTCGACCCCGGGTCTCCGGGATCATGACCTGAGCTGAAGGCAGTCGCTTAACCAACTGAGCCACCCAGGCGTCCCTGTTTTTTTTTTTTTTTTTAAAGATTTTATTTATTTGACAGAAAGAAATACAGCTAGAGAGGGAACACAAGCAGGGGGAGTGAGAGAGGGAGAAGCAGGCTTCCCGCCGAGCAGGGAGCCCGATGTGGGGCTTGAGGCCGGGTCTTCGGGATCATGACCTGAGCCGAAGGCAGTTGCTTAACCAACTGAGCCACCCAGGCGCCCCCTAAATTGCTGTTTTTGAAGTGGTGTGGGCAGCACTGTCCTCTGCGAGTCTCCATGTCTCTGGGTTAGAGTCCTCATTGCTGCCCAGGAGTGAGTTACTACTCGTTCGTGCTGAGAGAGCTGGCTGGGAGGAGACTGGTGGTAAGAAGGGCAGTGGGTTGAACTCTGAGGAAGGGCCTGAAGGGAAGTGGCAGGGATCAGGTTAAAAAGAAAACAGTGAGGAATAACTGGGGATGTTTGTCTTATTTAAATCTCATCAAATAGAAATGGAAAAGCTTTTTTTAAAAAGATTTTATTTATTTATTTGAGAGTGAGAGCAATTGAGAGAGACGAGAAGAGCACACAAACAGAGAGGGGCAGAGGTAGAGGGAGAAGCAGACTTCCCACTGAGCAGGGAGCCCCATGTGGGACTCCATCACAGGACCTTGGGATCATGACCTGAGCCGAAGGCAGATGCTTAACCCACTGAGCCACCCAAGCACCCCTCAGGTGGATTTTGAAAGCAGTGCTATCCAGGCTTCTTTTCACCTGAAGAATACCCAAGGTCAGATGTTTCCATAGCTTGCTTAAACAAGTTGAGCCCTGAGAAACTGTAGAAACTATAGGAGAACACCACAAAGTTAGGTGTGTTTACCACAACAAGACAAAATCATCGGGGTTCGGGGTGGGGAGCAAGCCATGGAGACTTAACACCTGTGACATCATCCCCGCCTGTGAGAGCTGTTCATGTTTTGTCATCAGGGGAGTTAGGATGACTGCTTATGTTCTTCAAGAGTTTATTTCTCCTTAGCCTTAAAAATTTAAATAATTGAAGTATAGTTAACATACAGTATGATACTAGCTTCAGGTGCACAACATAGTGATTCAACAACTCTATGCAGTGCTCAGTGCTCCCCACGCTGTGTCGTCACCCTCTATTACCACACAGTGTTCCTGCAGTATTAGTGACTATATTCTCTAGGCTGTACTTTTTATCTCTGTGATGTATTTATTCTATAACTGGAAATTTGTGCCTCTTAATCCCCTTAACTATTTCACCCATACCCCTAATTGACCCCCACTTCTGGCAACTAACAGTTTGTTCTCTGTATTTAAGACTTTGGATTTTGTTGTTGTTGTTGTTGTTATTGTTACTGTATATTTGTTCATGTTTTATTTGTATATTCCACATATAAGTGAAGTCATATGTTATTTGTCTTTCTCTGACTTATTTCACATAGTGTAATACCCTCTAGGTCTGTTCATGTTGTCCCAGATGCCAAGGTTTCATTCTTCTTCATGGCTGAGTAATATTGTGTGTGTGTGTGTACCATATTTTTTTTTTTAAAGATTTTATTTTTTATTTGACAGAGAGACCACAAGTAGGCAGAGAGGCAGACAGAGAGAGAGGAGGAAGCTGGCTCCCTGCTAAGTAGAGAGCCCAATGCTGACCTCTATCCCAGGACCCTGAGATCATGACCTGAGCTAAAGGCAGAGGATTAACTCAGTGAGCCACCCAGGCACCCTGTGTACCATATCATTATCCATTCATCCGTTTTTAAATTTTAAAAATATTTATTTATTATTTAAAGATCTTTTCATTTATTTGAGAGAGAGTGTGTGCACAAATAGGTGGAGGGTCAGAGGAAGAGAGGGAGGGGGACTCCCCACTGAGTAGGGAGTCTGATGCAGGCCTTGATCCCAGGACCCTGAGATCATGATCTGAGCCAAAGGCAGATGCTTAACTGACTGAGCTACACAGATGCCCCTATCCATTCATCTATTGATGGACACTTGGGTTGCTTCCATATTTTGGTTGTTGTAAATCAGTACAGCCACTGTGGAAAATAGTGTGACAGTTCCTCAAAAAATTAGAAATAGAAATACCATGTGATCCAGTAATTCTGCTCCTTAGTATCTAACCAGGGGATACAAAAACACTAATTTGAAAAGATATATGCACCCCTGTGTTTATAGTAGCATTATTTATAATAGCCTCTCTCCTTTTACTTTACATTCTGTCCCTCAGATTCCACCTTCCGCTATTAGCTATTACATAGAGAAGCAGGGTGTTGGGGGTGTGTGTCAAACTCTGCATTCTCTTTTTAGAACCTTTTCATTCATTCATTCATTCATTCATTCATTCAGTACATAATCATTTGAGTACCAAATGTGGTCTAGACACTGTTCTTATATACTGGGGATGTGGAGATAACTAAGACAGCAAATTCAGTGTATCATGGAACTTAAAGTATTTGGGATATCAGTCAGTAAACAAATAAACAAATCAATAAATGAGATAAAGATAGTGACAGGACGTATGAAAGAAATTGTAGTGATGTAAAAGAGGGAGAGTAATAGGAATATGAAAGCTATTAAAAGAGAAGTTAAAGAAAGCGTCTCTAAAGCAAATGTGACATTTGAGCTGCAAGTTGAAGCCCAAGAAGCAGCTGTGAATGTGCAGGTTTGGGGAATGTACATTTCTGAAGGAGGGAACAGTAGGGGCAAAGGCCCTGGGTTGGAAAGAGCTTGGGATATTGAAAGAACATGAAGAAGTCATCATTGTTAGACCATAAGGAGCCACTGGTTATAAGGGTGTAAGACGTTGGTGGAAGCTAGGGCAGGTACAGACTTTTGGCCATGGGAAGGAATCTGGAGAGCCAATATGGGGGGCATATATTCTAGGCCTGTGGCACAGCTAGGGATAAGATGTCACAATGTGAGAGGGATGATTGGCAAGAGGAACGTTGAATTTGACTGAGAAGAAAAAAAACAAAGAATATGGGGAACTAGAAGGGATCTGGAGTGGGGATAGGCATAGCTAATTAGCTAAAAGAAGTGGAATAAATACAATTTTGCATAATTCTTGAGATCAAGGAATATACATTTTAAAAATTGCTGTAGATTTTAGGTTTGTGGTATATCGTTACAGAATGCTTTCTGTATTCCTGGCATTGTATTCAGTGTGGCATTTCCACTTGCATCATTTAAATAAATTCCCACAATAATCTTTGAGTGAATTTGATGTTCTGATGTCTACAGATAAGGAACTCAGAGTGGCTAGCTTGCTTAAAATCCACATTCCAGTCCGTACGATTTCAAAGGATGTGCCCCTTTTATGCCTCCACTCTGAGTGGTACACCAAATCGGCAAACGTACCTCCTCTTAGTCATCTAAAATATTTCATGTGCATTTTACCCCTAAATTATGTGTTGTTTACTTTCACGTTCTCCCTTCTGTCTATGGGAAGCTAGGCTAGATTTTGGATGTTTGTGGATTTGAATGGGTTCTTTTCTGCTTTCCTGAAAGGAGTACCTGGTTAAGTATGGAAAATGCCAGTCCAGAAACGGGGGAGGGTGGACATAGAGACTTGGTAATAATCTGAATCACATCTTTTTGTCTGGGTAGGAAGAGCGATGGTCTTTCTCATGAACAATACTCCACAAGGAGTCAGATGTCTTAGGTTATGATTCCTTTTGTTTTATAGTAAGAAGATAGAATTTGTTTTGGAAAATTTAAGTAATTTTCAGTAAACTAGCATTTGCAAATGAACTATGATTTCCTAGTTTACAGGTCTCCTTTAGAGTCTCAAAGTTCATTGGAAATGTTTGAGGAAAGAAATTGATCAGACTACAACCTTCACTTGCTGGAAATTGAATATTGACTAGTTCCTATTGGTGGCTACTTCTTTTTTGAGGGATTGATCCTGTTTGGATTCTATAAATCAAGGATCAGGATTCTGAAATGAAAACGTGTGAGTTGTTGATAAACTCTCATTCCTCGGTGTTCATGAGATCTGTGTTCAGCCTGGAAGGCCAGCTTAGATGGAATAGTTCGTGAAAGGCAGAGCAGGGTGAGATTGAATTTCGTTTTAGCATAGATTCTTGACACACAGAGGAATTTTCTTTTATAATGGGATTCTGCTTTCCTGTCTCCCCTGTCCCTGTCTGTTTTAGTAACTACTTTGCTTCTGAAGGAAAAGATATGTGGTTAGGAAAGATTCCCTTAGACAGTATTTTTATCTTTAGCATGGATTCACTGAGCAGACATGACACAGTCAGCCACCATGAGCAGGTCCCTACCACGAGTGGGGACATACAGATGAATTAGGGGTCTGGCTGAGAAGATTGCTTCGGCCAGATCTCAAAGGGCTTGACCTCTCCAGGCACTGGGGAGTCCTTCTTTTGAAAATAGGAAAGGCACACAATTGGATTTGGTTGGTAGAAAAGAAACCTGTGAGACCATGTGGAAGATAGAGTGGGGGTAGGGAGTGGGGAGAAAAACTTCTGTTACCTGGTGTAGCTGGTGGGATAGTAAACCAGTCTCTCAAAGTTCATTTAAAGCAGAGTATAAGGAAATTCTGGAAGGTCTGAACTCTAGGTTGCAGGTTTTCAGACTTGATTGAGCAGCACCAAATTCACCTGAAGAGCCAGTTTCTAGTTTGGTAGGTGTGAAGTGGGGCTTGAGCATGTGCGTTTTTACTAAGTTTTTAGGTGGTGCTGGTGGTTGGGGACCACTGCCTAAGAGGCTCGGCCGCTGAAATTCACATAAGGGTATGAGGGCCAGATGTGATCCACATGCCATCTTTCGGTGACCTAGAATTTCATGTCTGTATTTAGAGTCTCTTGGGTGGCTTACCACCATAATGTCAACAAAGCCCGGTAAAGGCTTGCGCCCTCGGTCACAGTGACTCTTCTCACGATATCTGTATCACTTCCGGATGAGTTTTACGGCTGAGTGCTCATTTCTAAACAGCTGTTTGACTTCTTGGAAAATGCTCATCCTGGGCCCTTGATTTGATGAGGATAGATGACATTTCTGCAGAGATAAGCTCCCACCTGCCCTTTAGCACACCCCCTGGTTGGCAGGACTGTTTAAGGGACTGCAGGCAGGCCTAGCACGGAGTGTGTTCTGTTGATTAACCAGGTTTACACAGGATATGCCTGGGAGATTATCTCTTTAGTCCAGGAATTGAATTTCCAGGGCAAAGTCCACAGTCGGCAGCTGATAGGCTGAGAACACTTGGAAAAGAGGATTTCACCTGGCTTTCACTTAGCCAGGCCTCCCTGCCTCTTCCCAGAGAGGTCAGGTGTTCTGCTTGTCTGCTGCCCCAAGCAGATATGTTTGGGGTACTTCCCCCAGAGCAGTGTGGCTCCAGGCACTGCCCCCTTGCTCTCTAGTTCAGGACCTGTGGCTTCAGGTGAGATACTTGCATGAATAAACATAAGCTGCCTTCTCTTCAACACTGCCTGTGCTTGCCTCTCTCCTTGCGGGAGGATCTCCCAGGGCTCCCTTTTTCTTCGCTTCGCTTGTTAGTTTAGCACCATTGTAGAATTCTGTTTCAGTGTGGGAAGAGATATTAAAGGTTACCTGACCTAGTGCTGCCCAACCTTTTTTATACCCCTGCAAACACAGGAAATGATCATTTTGGTAAGGCACATTGAGATAATAGGAGGAGGCTCCTGGTAGTGCTGAGCCCCAGGGCTGCCTTGGGGCTTGAAGGAGTCACTCTGTCTGCACAGCCAAAACCCGTTCTTGGCGTTATGGTTGGGAACTCTGGTTCTGTCCCAAGCACCTCAGAGTTTAGAGGTGAGAAAATAGAGCACCCAGAGAGGGGGCGGAGCCAGGCCAGACGTGCAGGTCATTGCACTTTGGATTCAGGGCCCTTCTGTAAGCATTTCACAAGAACTGTAATGTTTTTGCAATTTCAGATTAGTAAGCATAGCATGAAACTGTCTCAGGCTAATTTTTGTTTCAGATCAGATCTTTTTCTCTTTTGATAACAAAAGTATTACATTTGTTCTATAAACTTTTACACAATAGGAAAATATATGTTGGAATCTGAGCCTCTCCTGTAAACCAATGCCCCAGGAGTATAATCATTGTTAACAGTTGGGTAACAGTGGGTTTCCCCCCTACAATACATTTATATAAACATTTATTTTATTTTTATGAAAAGAGATTATGGTCTAATCGAAGATGGAAAACAAAAAGTGTTGACAAGGATGTGGAAAAGTTAGGACCCTCATACACTGCTGGTAGGAAAGTAAATGGTACAGCTGTTGGAGAGCCAGATTCAAAAGCTGGAACTTACCCATATGACCCAGCAATTCCTGTCTTAGGTAACCCCCCCAAAAAAATTGAAAACAGGGACTCAGATACTTATATGCCAGTATTCATAGTAACATTATTCACCATAGCCAAAAGGTGAGGAAACAACCCAAGTGTTCACCCACTGATGAATGCATAAAAAAATACAGTATAGCCATACAGTAGGCTACTATGCAGCCATAAAAAGGGGTGAAGTTCTGATACCTGCTACAGTGTGGGTGAACCTTGAAAACATTATGCCAAATGAAATACACCGGACATAAAAGGATAGATACTGGATGATTCTGCTTATATGCAGTATCTGTAATTGGTGATTCACCAAGGCAGATAATAAACTAGAGGTTTCTCAGGAGTTTGGGGAGAGGGGAGAATGGGGAGCCATTGCATAATGATGGTTAAAGAATTTCCATTGGGGTGATGAGAAAGTGTCAGAAATGCATAATGTTGTGAATGTAAGTAATGTCACTGAATTGTAAACTCAAAAGTGCTTACAATGGCAGACTTTATATATATTTTGCCATAATAACAAATGAAAAAAAAAGATTATACTCTCCTGAGAATGTTTTCACTTGGTCATTTACCTTGGCTGTTTTTCCTTGTCAGTGCATTCATTTTAACAGTAGCAGTGGGTTTCTTCAGGTGGATGAAGCATACTTTATTTAACCCTCCCCTTACTGAGGGACACTTGAGCTGTTTCCAGTTTCTCCTGTCCTGAACAGTGCTGGGCCGCAGTAGCCAGCCGTACATAGCTGTCTTTGCCCGAGCATTGTAGTGCTTGTACTCCCTTTGGCAAAATTCCTAGAAGGGAAGATGTACTGATCAAGAGTATACTCATTTAAAAAATTAGTAAACATCGCCAAACTGCTTCCCAAAGAAGTTGCATCAGTGTAATTCTTGTCAACAGTATGTAAAGGTTTCTTCTGCACCCTTGCCAACATGGCTGTTACCACTCTTTGCCATTCTGATAGGTGAAAAGGATTTCTTATTGTTACTTTATTTTATTTTTATTTTTATTAATATGATTAATAAGATTTTATTAGTCCATTTGACAGAGAGAGGGAAAACATGAGCAGGGGGGAAGGCAGAGAGAGAGGGAGAAGCAGGGTCCCCACTGAGCAAGGAGCCTGTTGTGGGGCTCGATCCCAGGCCCCTGGGACCATGACTCGAGCAGAAGGTAGACGCTTAATAGACTAAGCCTCCCAGGTGCCCCACGATTTCTTACTGGTGAGTGAACACCTTTTATGCTCACTGGCAGTTGCGTTTATTCTTTTGTGAATTTTTGTTTCAAATACTTTGTTTGCTTTTCTCTTTGGTCTTTATTTTTTCTTATAGATTTGTTAAGAGTTTTTACATGTGTGTTACATTAGAGCTATTTGTTATGTAAGTTACTGATCTTTTCCCCTCCATTTTATTTTTAATTTTTGACTTTTTTTTTTGCTAATTATTTACCTTTCACATGTTTTAAGTTTTTCTTTAGGCAAATGTATGATATTCTCCTTCATGGCTTGTTTATTCTCCCTTAATGACTTTTGAGTTGAATTTTATGTCATACCCGGAAAAATTTTCTTCACTCATCAGAAATGTACAACTTACTGATTTTTTTCTAGTGTTTTTATGGTTCCAATTAAGCTGTAATTCAGTTTGTACTAAGGATTGAGGTAGGAATTCAATTTTGTTAATAAAAAAACTAAAAATAACCCTTCCCCTATTAAATCAGCTCCTTATAGAAAAATTTGTAAATGTGTGTTTCCTTGAGTGTTTTTCATGGGTGAGGCTCTCTATATTTAAGTTTTTTGCCATATAAAAGTTTTTTGCCTCTCTCTCTTTAGTGAGAGAGGCAGATCAAAATTAAGGAATTGTGCCCAAACCTTCTGATTTCCAGTCATGGCTTTTATTTGTTTTCTTTTATTCTTACACAATGCAACCGGATTCCTTTTCTTGAGGTTTGGGCATAATTGCATCACTCTCCTTCTGAAGAACTTTACAGTGAATCCTGTGTGCAATTATATTTGACACATTAGACCCAAGTAGTGTGACATGAAAGCTTTGCTCTTACATTATACCGAGTGAGATGAGCTCAGTCTGGCTGAGGTGGGAGCAGAGAGGCAAATGCATGTTTGGTGCTGAAGAGGCTCCAGGGCCAAAGTCTGAAGGGATGTTAGGACAAGACCCAGTAAAGGTGTGACTCTGGGTGAGGGGAGCAACAGGAAGAAGTTTGGCTGCTTAGATGATTAAGGAAGAGGTATCATTATTTGCATCCCAATTATTAAACTAGTAGGTGCCACCTAGTTGTATTTTAAAAGTCACCTTTCAGTGCTGGGTCAGCCAAGGGTTGCTGCCCCCAGGGGTTGTGAACCCAGAAGAGAAAGCCTTATTCAAGGACCAGAGTAAGTAAAATCCTGCAGCCAGATAAGTTAAGGTTTGAAAGACCCAGGAGAGCAGCATTGACCTGGCATCATTTCCGTTCTTGTCAGCCAGGAGCTTAGATGGAAATGTTTCTAGTGGGAATAGGCTAAATAAGGAAATGGGAGAAACTACTTCAGACCAACAGACATTTCATTAGGCCCCTGTAGGACTGGCCGCAAATATACATACAATCCCTCCCCTTAAGGAACTTAGTAGTTCAGTGGATAAGATGTGGACAAGGTCAATACAGTGTAGTGCGATTTATGTCACTGCAAGTGGTACCAGGAGGAAAGTGTTCAGTTAGTCAATGGTGGGAAGAAAGGGAGGAAGTTGAAGGGCAAGGTTTCACAGAGGAACTAATGCTGATTCAGATTTTGAAGGATAAATAGATTTTTTTTTAAATTTGTTCCTTTTGACCAGCATGAAGAGTTATTTTTTAAGTGGCCAAGCCAAAGGAAGGGCATTCCAGGTAGATGGATGAGCATGTACAAAGACAGAGACAAGTGAAGCAATATGTGCAAAGTTATGTGCAGGTTACTAGCAATTAGTCATTTTGGCTGCACATAGTAGGGCAGGTTGAGCAGTGTCAAGGTGAGACCGTAGAGGTGGATCTCGGGAACTAGGCCTTGAAGGGCTGGGTCTGCCATGGCCTACTGGATCACCCCAAACAGAGTGGGTATTTAAACAACAATAATTTTATTATTACCTCTCATGGTTTTGGGGGGGTCTTATGTGGGGTCTTCTCATGTAGTTTTAGTCATATGGTGGCTGGCGCAGGAATCATCAGAAGACTCATTCCCTCCATGTGTGGTGCTTGAGCTGGGAAAATTCAAGAAGCTGAGGCTCCTCTACTCTGTTGCTCTCACTCTGTATTTCCCTCACCGTCCATCACTGTTCCCTGGGGTCACTCACATGGTGGGCTCAGGGATCGCTGGATCTCTGATGAGGTTGCTCAAGGCTTGAAAGCCAGTGCCCCTGGTGAGGCTGATGGAGGTTGTACGGACCTTATCTAACCTGGCCTTGAAGTCAAGCGCCCTCACATAGCCCACATTCTGTTCCTTGAGGTAGTTACAGAGCTTCTTCTGGTTCAAGGAGAGGAGTATCAGGCAGTTCACAAACTTGTTTTGAAATCACCATAAGCATACAAAGAAACTTAAATTTTTTACTATAGGGCAGTCTTGGCCAAACTTAATTCATTGCTTATCATCGTTACAGTATTACCATGGCCTCTTCATACCTGACCTGTTATTTACATAATGTTTAAATCAGCTCACATTCAAATTTAAATTTATTTTAAAAGGAAATATTATCTCACTCTCTTAAAGTGGAAAATCAATATTCCTTGCCATACACACAAGATAACTTTTAAAGTAAATACAGTGAGAACCAAAAACTTTAGCCAGATACTGCTGCCTAAGAAAGTCTCTCTTAAGAATCCAGTGTTAGAGCTAGGGACAATAGCAGTGAGTGGAGACTTTCTTCTGAATCGAGTGAGAAGGTTGGAAAGAACTAGCAGATGAAAGACTTGATCAATCGCCTTGTGATTTGATGTTGCCGAGGACCTGCCCTCCAGTTCCTTACCACGTTCTGGCCATGGAGCTGCTAGAAAAATGTGAGGTCTAAAGTCATCCAGTAAAATTTGCACTCTAGCAGGATCACTCTGGCTGAAGTGCAGAAAGTAGACTTGAAGAAAGTAAAAGTAGGAGCAAGAGTTGGTTCTTAGGAGATTATGGCAGTAAGTCAAACAATTGATAATAAAAGCGGGGTGAATGAGTGGCCAGGGTATGGAGGAATTGAATCTGAGGCATTAAGGAGACACAGTTTGTAGGACTTGGGGACAGACTGAGCTGGAGGAAAAAGAAGAGGGAGAAGTCAGAGATAACTTACAGAGTTGGGAAAATGCGGAGAAAGGCTGTGGAAAAAGTACAGGAGGGAAAAGTGTTTTATTAAAGGTGGAGTGGAAAAGATGAGTTCTGGTTTAGGCATTCCTTTTTCTTAATTTTTTAAAAAGATTTTATTTATTTGACAGAGACATCACAAATAGGCAGAGGCAGGCAGAGAAAGGGGGGAAAGCAGGCTCCCTGCCGAGCAGAGAGCCCAATGCGGGACTCGATCCCAGGACCCTGAGATCATGATCTGAGCCAAAGGCAGAGGCTTAACCCTCTGAGCCACCCAGGCGCTCCCCTTTTTCTTAAATTTTTAAAAACATTTTTTTTTCTTTTTCTTAAATGTTTTAACATGAATTCACTTGGAACTTTATGGATTTGTCTGATTGTTTCTTTGGGGTATTGTGTATGTCTTCCTCTCTCCCCTATATTTTCTGTAAACTGCAGATTACATTTAGAGGCTTGACTAGATTTAGGGTAAGCATTTATTTTGGGGGGAAACCTCTTTATAAATGATGCAGCAGATCAGAGACACATAATATCTGGTTTTCCTACTATTAATGATTCTAAATTTGGTTATTTTTAAGGTAGGGCCAGCCAGATTTCTCCATTGTAAAATTATAGTTATCATTTTATAACCAGCAGATAATCTGTGGGTAACCCTTGGCAGTATTCACCATCAATCTTTCACTTAAGTGGTTTTATTTTTTAAACTTTTTATTGTGGAAAATGTCAAACATACACAAAAGTGGAGAAAATCAAAGATGAATAGCCATATATCCAGCATCCATCTTCAGCTGTTATCAGTACTTGGCCTAGCTTGTTTTACCTCTATCCTGGTTCACTTACCCCTCCTTCTTCTCCACTGGATTTTGGGGAGCAGATTCTAGGCATCATACCATTTCATCCATAAATCCTTCACAATGTCTCTCTAAAAGAACTTTCAGACACGTTTTAGACGTTTAATTTTTTTTTTATTTTTAAAGATTTTATCTTAAAGAAAAAGATAAAGATTTTATCTTTATCTTTTTAAAGATTTTATTTATTTATTTGAGAGAGAGAGAGTGACAGAGAGCATGAAAGAGGAGAAGGTCAGAGGGAGAGGCAGACTCCCTGGGGAGCTTGGAGCCAGGACTCTGGGATCATGACCTGAGCCCGAAGGCAGTGGCTTAACCAAATGAGCCACCCAGGCACCCTAGATGTGTTAATTTCTGATCAGTGGGTTTTAGCTGCCCTCTTGAGGGAACAAAGAATGCTGATGGTTGAACTGATCCGGAGTTAGGGCTTGACAAGTAGGTCCAGTGGAAGGAGAAGGGGCTAGAGATTTGAGGGTGTGATGGATTGTGGATTCCTGCAGAAAAAGTTGAAAATTCATAGTACCCCTCAATCTTTTCAGTCTAAAGGCTTCATCTTCCATCCTCTTAGCTTGACCATACCTTTGGCCTCATCACCTGGAGCTGTTCCACTTTTAGAATCTTAAGATCTGCAATTCCCTTCGCTCCCGGTTCTTCTGAATGTTTACACCTCCCACTCTTTATTGTCCCCTCTGGACAGCTGATTCTCTGACCTTTCCCTGCTTGTGGAGCCTCTGAGCGCCCTCAAGACTGCCCACTTATTTTCCTCTTCAATCCAAATCCCAAAGACAAGAATTCCGGTCATGTGCTGGCTTATCTGAGTTCCCTCCCTCTCTTCTCCTTCCTTTGCTCTTCAGTCCTGGTGGGCTCCAAATCAGATTTTGCTGCTATGGCCCTAGATTTCTGAGGGCTGCTTCATTTTTCAGAAGCACAGTTCCTGACCCCATCATTCCTTTTTCAGAAAATGTATGTGATTTCCCAGAGAAAAGACAAGACACTTTAATTTTGTTCTCAAAGGTCTCAGAGATCTGACATTTTTCAGTCTTTCCACTTCTTTTCCCTTGTCTACTTAGAGAGTTAAACTCCCATCAGACTGAACATCTTGCCATCCTTCATGTCTTCTACTTCCCTGCCCACAGGACATTGCTCATGTAGTTCCATCCACCCAGGATTGCCCTTTTATTCGTTGGCCATTTGACCTTCCATGCCCAGTACAAGGGCTGCCCTCTCTAGGGCTCCCTCCTGCTTCTTCAGTTGGAAGTAATCCCCGTCTAACTAAATCCATAGCATTTCATCTCTCCAATGCCCCTTAAAATAGTCTTCCAGGTATTCATTATATTTATGTTTGTGTTCTATCCACCTTACTGATGGTTGGGGCCCCACATGGCAGGGGCCAGCTTGGGGTAAGCCAGCACCATGCTCTTTGAGGGTGGACCCATGCCTGAGGCATTTTGGCGTCCCAGCCAGTAGCCAGTACTAAGCATATTGATTTACACATGTTGGGGTTCAGTGTCTATTAATTGAATGCATGTATGATTCTAAGTGTGAATAGAAGGAATGTAGGTGTGAACTCCCCTGGCTTACCAGTGACTGTCCTTAAAATTTCCTACTGCTTCTTCTGTTCTAGTGAGTAAAGAATCAGACTTAGCCTGACCTGGCCCTGTAGAGGAATAGACCAAGCTTCTGACCCACATTGCAGCGGGTGAAACACCAAGCTTGTCCCACTGTGGGAGCAAGAGCCTTGAGTACCAGGAGTTCCAGCAGGATGTTTCAGGTTTAGGGAGTTAGGCTGGCTTGGCTACATTCTGTGCACTGTAGGGGAGAGGATTTCAAAGTAGTACAGAAAAAGGAAACACTGAGAATGCTCTTGGCAGAGGTAGGAGCAGAGGGATTGGAGAGCATGGTGACCCTGAGGGGAGGGTTTTATTTTCATCAAGTCAGGCCAGTCCTTTTTCCTCTGTACCTCCCAGGGCTGAGCCTCAATTGAATATGGGAAAACATGTGGCCATGATATTTGCCATTCTTCCTGCCTTGGGACCTTGAGTCATAGTCTAACTCTTCATCTCAGATCGCCTTCTGTCTCATTCTGTCCAACTACTGTTTGTCCCTTAAGATCTGGCTCACATTTCGTCTCCCACAGAAAACGTATCCTGAGCTTCTCTAGCCTCTCTCCTCCCGCCCATTGTACTTTAGAGCACTCTTACTCTATATCTCAATTTTGAATTATTTGCTACCGTTATCTTGTCTCCCTAAGTTAGTCTGTGAGCTCCTTGAGTGCAAGAATAATATCTTATGGGTTTTTTTTTTCCTATGCTGAAAACAAAGCAGTGATCAGTAATTACCATTGCTTTTATTGAGGAGCCTAATACTAGAATTTGGAAGATTATCAGTAGCAGAAAAGCTAAAGATGGGAAACTTAGTCATGGGCTTGTTCTCCAGAGTTTGGGTCTGAGGAGGCAATGCCTGTTCATTTTTACAATTGCCTAGTGTATAAGAGAGGAGATACACTCAGCATCCAGACAGGTGAGGGAACAAAGTATTCAGGGCCTGGCCACCAGGAAAGAAGAAGGAGGGCTGATGGTTGGGGCCCCACATGGCAGGGGCCAGCTTGGGGTAAGCCAGCACCATGCCAGTTCCCCTCATCCATAGGATCTGTAGGCACACGTGGTAGATTGGAGTTTGAAGGATCCTTCACCAGCCTCTTCCCCGAGCTGGAAGCAGGACAGGGAGCAGCAAGCCAGTTGGCTGACTTGCTTTTTCTGCCTTAAAGTACTTTGTTTCTGTTGCTAACAACAGACATGGGTAGTGTAAATAAAACACAGACACACAGGCACATAGATACATATGTAGAGACTGAAAATTTGAGTTGTCAGGAGGAGGAGGAGGGGCTGAGGTGGAAGGGGACTGAAAATGTGTAGCAAAGTCTCTGAAGACACTTAATGTGTCCTGGGTTCCTCCTCCAGCCTGTGGCAGAGGCTGGGCCCTTGAGTAGGATAAGGTACTGCCTGGATGCCACAGGTGTCAAAGACTAGGTGCTTGTTAACACTTGGGTGCAAATCTTCCCCCAGGCAGACACTCCTCCGAGGGAGATGCTGCCAATCTGAGGGCTGGGGACAGCTTCTTCCTGTCTGTCTGGCCTTTCTTTTAAGGCTTTTTGCTTATTGATCCCTTGTGGTGCTCTATATGTGGTGTATGTTGATGGGCAGAGACTGTGGCATTTCTGGTGGTCTTGACCTGTCAAAGCCCCCCTGGGGCTGCACACTTAAACATGTAATTCATGCTTTGGGTAATGTCCCAAAAGCTGTGATCTTCCTTAGCATGGACTGAGACCCATTCAGCCTTTGGGGAGGGTAGTCCTACCGGTAGGATGCTGAATGGTTAGTGCCATAAGAACTAATGGTTTTGTCTCATGTGAGATGAGCTTTTTAGAGACTTGAGTTCCAGATAGACTATGAGGAGGGTAGGTAATGAGGAAGTCTCCGTTGTTGGAAATATAACTAGGGGTGGGTTAGGTATTCTCTCTTTCTTTATTCCTGGGTCCAAAAGGCATCTAAGATTACATCTGGAGAACGTTTTCTGTTTCTGTTCAGGGAGAAAAAAGAGATCTCAAGGATATGATATGTCTTATGGAGTTACTGCATTTGTTCCTACAGGAGTTAAAGGATCAAAGTACATGTGAATGGGTTACCCATTTTTTAGTTTAGAAGGTCTGCAATATTATCCCTATAATGACAGCAGTCTGACTTATATACTGATAGTCTTTCTTTCTTTCTTTCTTTCTTTCTTTCTTTCTTTCTTTCTTTTTTAAATATTTTATTTATTTATTTGACACAGCGAGAGAGATCACAAGTAGGCAGAGAGGCAGGCAGAGAGAGAGGAGGAAGCTCCCTGCTGAGCAGAGAGCCCAATGAGGGCCTGGATCCCAGGACCCTGAGATCATGACCTGAGCTGAAGGCAGAGGCTTTAACCCACTGAGCCACCCAGGCGCCCCTGATAGTCTTTCTTGAATAAGAGAGAGAAGAATAGAGTTACTGTCAGGGTCTGAGAATTGCACATTACCCTGGGGGGGCTGCAAGGGGTTGCCTCCCATTTGACCTCCATCAACTATGTAGTCACGGTGGTGCAAAGTCTGGGAGCTCTTGAGGAGACTTGGTCTCTTTCTCTCTATTCCCTAGCTTAGGTGGGGTAGTCAACTAGGGCTATTATTGAGTAGGGTGGGATTCAGCCTATCTCTGAAGTTGATAACGCTCCAAAGCAGGAAGCAGTACTCCTCCAAGTGGTCAGAGAGAATGCTGGTTCTTGTAATAAACTATATTCCAGACCACCAAGGCTGAGTGGCTTCTTGGGAGTAGTTTTAAAGAGAGGCATGAAGACCCCATCCAACCAGACTTCATCTCTCACTCCCATCTCCTCCCCCATGATTATCACAACAAGTTGACAGTGAGGTTTTTTTGTGGACTTCCCTACCTGCACAGTTCAAGCGGGCAGGAAGGTTGATGCTGAAGCCCCTCCCACCAGTTAGCCACATGGAGGGCTGTGTTGTTTTCCTTACTGTGTCCTCAGTGTCTGGCCTCGTGCCGGGCACAGAGAAAGTGCATGTTCATTGTTTGTGGATTGATGGGTTTCCCAACCTAAGCTTGAGAGGGACCTTAGACTGGGCCTTGAAGTTTGGATAGGATTTGGATGATAAGCAGAGAGGAAGGAAAGTACTCCAGGGTGGAAGTGGTTTCAGCACAAAAACGTGGAGGTAGAAATGGACATGTTTGTAGCAGGAGGTATTCTGCCTGGAGAGAGAAGTGTATTTGTATGTGTGTCTCTGTGCAGGCTTGTGTGTCTTTGTGTGGAGGGGAATGGAGGGTGTGGTGGTATGTTGTGGGATGGCTGAAGAGGAGAAAGGAAGAAGAGAGCAGTATGATTGGTTGGTAGCATTTGACAAGGTTCTGGAGGACCTGGGGAAATCTGGATCCGGTATGACGGGCAGTTAAGGAGCCCAGAGGAATAACAGTGATACTGATGTTCCAGGATGCTTAGTCTGTCATTCATGAGCAGGGAGGATTGGACATGGAAGGATGAAGGGCAACTAGTAATGGTAATCGTAATACTTCACATTTATTTAGTGTGAGGTGCTAAGCTAGAGAAAAATTGCACAGAAGATGACATAGTTAGCCTTTTAGTATTTGGCTATATTTGGCTTTTATTTGGTTAAATAAGAAATGGCCCCAAGGACATCTTTTTCCTGGGCTCTGCTTCCCAAAACGTGTCCTTGAAGCTGCTGGAGCTGGGGGTGTTATCTGGTGCAGCTGGGCTGCTGAGTTTCTGCATGCTCCCTGCCAGGAACCAGTGTCCTTTGGCCCCAGCGGGGTGTGTCCCCGAACTAGCCATCTGGAAGGTCAGAGAAATTAGCCACTAGAATGTGCCCATTAGTGTGATGAGGGGTTACAACCTGTCACTGGAATCTTAAGCCTGGGAACTGCTTCTCTCACAGGGCTTTTCCAAGTTGGAACAGGCTAACTGTTCTAGCACTGACTGCTCCCTTATTTGGACACTAAATTTTCAGGGTGAGATTGGACTTCTCCTTTGGTTTAGGAGAGTTTTTTAAGGATCTGATATCCTTGTAAGTGATTTTCAGAGATAATGTGACATCAGAGCCATACCTTTCTTCACCTGATCCTTTCCTTGACCTTTAGCCCATCCACTCACAGGACCAGGATGGGGCCCTGTCCACTTGCCTCAGTCTTCCTAGCGGAAAAACCGGATAACACATTATGAAGTCAAGAGTCAGGGTCGCTGAGGCTCGAGAGTTTGGCACCAGGCCTTGGGGGTGACTTCATGCCCAGCGCTGGGGCTTATCTCTTGGCTTTGGGAAACTTACTCTGCGCATTGACTTGGTGGATTTGTAGTTTATCAACCAGCTTCATGTGTTCTTGCGAGCAAGGTGCAGGGGAGAGGTGTGGGTGGCGGTGGGTGGTGGTGGTAGGCGGTGTGGTGCTGCTGAAGGTTGAGAAATCTTTTGTGGTAACTTTGGGAACACACTTCTTTCTTGTCCACACCCCACCGTGGAAAGCTAATTATTATACTGAAGCTCAGCCCCTTCAACTTCTGCCTTTCCTTGTGGCTGACCTCTGTGAGCCTCTGGAAGAGGTAATCTAGCTCATCAAGGTGACGATGGATCCTCCCAGAAGAAGGAAAGCAGGGAAGAGAAGAACATGTTTTCTGTGGTGTGCTTTCACTAGCTGGAACTCAGTGTGGGGCAGCCGCCAGCCCCTTAGGCAATTACCGTGGGCTTGAAGTGTGATGCTGTAAGTGGAAGAGGCTGTAACTCGTAGACACAGGTATGACTGTGGAGGGGAGGCAGGGCCTCCCCACCCAGGCCCAGGTAAAGGCTAACTGCATTGAGAAATGGTTCCTGCCTAGAAGGAAAGCACCTCAGGCACCAGTAAATTCTTTTTGCACGATGCCTCACTTCATCTGCACAACCACACTTCATGGTGGGAACTATCATTTCCATTTAATTGTGGAGGAAACCCAAGTTTCAGGGGGTTGGGTAACTCGTAGATAGTAAAGGCAGAGTAGGAATTTATATCCAAGACCGCTCTTTTCCATTATTCCTTATAGAGGAAACCATGACAAGCCATTAATTTTAATATACTTTTTATTTTAGAATAGTTATAGATTTACACAATAGTTGTAAAGGTAGTACAGAGAGTTCCCGTAGACCCCGCAAGCCATTAATTTTTTTCTTCCCCTTCTGGTCCATTTTATGAGGTTTCATGGGGTCGGGGAGGAGGGAGTACAGATTTGGAATAAGGACATTTTTTCCAGAGATCCTAACTTGGAGATTTTTAGCTAAGAGTTTTGAAAGTCCCATCAGAGTACATTGTTTCTCTCCAGTTCCACTGTGTCTCGGCTCTGCTGGACTACGCTAGACATGGCTTTGACTTCTGGTTTCAGAGTCAAATACCCTAATTTCTGATGCTCTTGGTAGAAGCAGATAGCAGCTCAGTTTTGGAGTCATGGAAGGCAAGTTGCCGTGGAGGGGGTCCCTAGCAGCTTGGCTCCTGGACTTACTCCTGTCTGATGCGGCTGTGACAGGAGAGTGTTAATTATTTGAGCTGGTGTTTCATGGCATGGAGCTAGAGACCTGAGGGATGTAGGCGACATCAGTTTGGTGAGGCCTGTTTGTTTGGCTGCTCTCTTGAGTCTGTCCTTGCACAGCGCAGAGTATCTTGTGGCCGTTGCTTCTCCCGACCCAGGCCTCAGTCTGCAAGCAGGCAGGCTGGCTGTGGGCAGGATGATGTCCATGGGCAGCTGGGTGCTTTGCTTTGGGCCCCAGCCACATTCTCCATTTAAGGGAAAGGGGTCTGCAATCTCCTTGGCTCTGGGTGTGAATGGGCTGGCCCAGAGTTTGCTCATGGCCTTTGCTGGATGTGCTTTTTCAATGAGATCATTTCAGAATTACATTCCTATGAAATTATATTTCACTCAGGACGTGAAACTGGATTTGCGTAAAAGCACTGGCACTAAAACTCAGGGCTCAGAGCAGGGCAGAAATGAAGATAGAGATAAATAGCTCTTCTTTAGAAGGAGAAGACAGAGAGAGAAAACAGTTGTTAAAGGATTTTGCATTGAAAATCAGTACACTGTGAGCATCCCTGGGGAGTCGAGATTGCCCCTCAGACCCTGGAAAGGCAGACTTGATGTTTGTTGTCCCAGCTGCCCATCACCCCCAGGCAGTATGGATTCACCCTCCCACGTTGTCTTCTCTCATAGCTTGTTCTGTTTCTATGTCTCTCTGCCTCTCTGTCTCTCTGTCTGTCTGTCTGTCTGTCTCTCTCTCTCTCACACACACACAGCCCTTCCATCCTGACATTATGAGATTATCATACTCTGTATGATTCTGATTTGTAGCTCTGTGTAAATACTGTTCTCTCCTCTCAGAATGCTCTTCTCTCCCCTTGTCTGCCTAGAAAACTCTGGTCACTCTCTAAAACTCATGTCAGCATCGCTGTCTCCGAACTCTGTTGTGCTGCCCTGAGACTGAGGATTTTCATCATCCCCTTGTGCATCCCACTCTCCTATACTTCTCATCTGGTGTGACTGGAGGGCAAGAATATTTCCCCCAGGACCTCATACTGTGCTTCATAAAGAGCAGGTGCTCAGTAAATGATTGTTGAAAGAAGGAAGCGAACAAAGGAGGACTTGGCTGTGAGCACAAGTTGGGCGCTGCAGGCAGGGCGAGCCAGAGTGGTGGCTCACACAGCACAAGTAACGTCAGAGGCCCCGAGACTAGAGAGTCAGATTTGTGGAAAAGGTGATGCATGTGTGTGCACACAAAATTATGGAGAAGTTTGAGGACTGGTAAGATAGAGAGCCCAGTGAGTTCTAAGTTCCATGGGCAAATTATAAAGATTGGGTCTGGACTCACTCAAGGTTAGATGATATCACTTCCTAAGTAATCTGTGTGAAGCTACAGCAAGATAAAGGGGAAAGAGCTCTGGATTTGGAATTGGGGATTCTCGTGGTGCTGGTGATAATACTCATAATAATTATTAACAACATCGATAATAACATAATATAACAACATAATCTGTGGACCAGACACCATTCCAGGCACTTTGGGTACATGAGTCCATTTATCCTTATAGTACGCCCTGTGAGGCAGCTAGAGAATTGTTGCCATATGAAGAACTGAGGTCACACAACTACAAAGTAGTTCTAGACCTGGTTCTGCACTTACTGGTGGGGTGACCTTGGGGCAAGACCAACCTCCCTGAGCCTCAGTCTCCTTGTAAAATGGAGAAAGTACTGGTGCCTGGCTGGCTTAGTCTGTAGAGCATGCGTCTCTTGATCTTGGGGTTGTCTGTTTAAGTCCCGTGTTGGGTGTAGAGACTATTAAAAAGAAATGGAGAAAGTGCCTACTGCATTCAAGCTCTGAGCCCTGAACACTGAGATAACATGTGAAAGTGGTTTTGGGAAGTATAAAGTACTCCACAGTACTATGGAGCCAGTGTTTGGGAAGAAGGGAAACTTGCCGGTAATTGTGCTTTAGATGTTGGGCTCATACTTAATATGTATGCCATCGTGAGTGTCGGGCCATAGTTGTACTTCATTGATGCTTTGGGCTACATTTTTTATTATATTTAGAGTCTAGATTTGAGCAGTCATTAATGAGTCAGGTAACCAGTTTTTATTGGAGCCAAATGTATTTTGAATAGTCACTAGAAACAGATTCTTCGGGGGCTCCTGGGTGGCTCAGTTGGTTGAGCGACTACTTTCGGCTCAGGTCATGATCCTGGAGACCCGGGATCGAGCCCCGCATCGGGCTGCCTGCTCGGCGGGAAGCCTGCTTCTCCCTCTCTCACTCCCCTTGCTCATGTACCCTCTTTGGCTGTGTTTTTCTCTGTCAAATAAATAAATAAAATCTTTAAAAAAAAAAAAAAGAAAGAAAGAAAGAAACAGATTCTACAGGCTAACCAGTTCTTCCTTCCTAGCCAGGAAAGTAGTGTGGAGGCAGGGTGGTGGACAGTTGCATGGGGGAGAATTACTCTGTTGGGCCCTCAGGAGCAGTGAGACCACTTGAGCCGGTGGTAGAGAGGCTGGGTCAGAGAAGAGGCCTGTGTCAGCTCTGAGAGCCCAGCTACCCAGCAGCGACTGCAGGATTCTGTGGGCTGGTGGGTGTGACCTGTTTTTTTCTCTGGTGAGAAATTTGTGGGAAGTTTTAGAAATTGATTTACATCGCTGTTGCCTTAATACTGGAGACTGGGTCTAAGAAGGCAGTCCGTTTTTGTGGATGTTGGGCCAACAAATGTGCCAATACTTAGGTTTGGGAGTGAGCTGTGTGGAGCCAGGCAGTAGATGAGGGAGAGGGGTGAAGGGGATGGAGGAGGGGTGTTTCCATGTGTAGCCAAGGAAGAGCAGTGTGGCCCTTCTGAAGCCTGTTGTTGACTGGTATTCTCTGGACATCCTTAGAGCCAAGCCTTCTCCTCCATGAGGTCTGAGTTCAGAGTGCCTCCAGCCCTGATAGCTGCCTGGATGAGCCACGATGCCTGTGTGAATAATTATAGGTCACTGAGCAGAACCACTAGTCAGCTACATCCCTCAAAAATGCCTAATTGTAGGCTACACATATGAAAATATACAAGAGATTAGATACATGTCATACCTCATTACAAAGAGCAATGATATGAGTCGGATGTGACTTGGGTGGTGGTTAGTATGTGAGAGCTGCTTGGCGAGTTTGCTGGATGGCCCAGAAGGATGCAGAAGGTGTATTCCCCTTGCTTCCCGCAAGGAAACTGGGGACTGAGGGAAAGGGAAGAGAGTATATGTTGGGACCATTGCTTGCTCTTTGTATCTGCACTTACAAATAAATGAATGTGGCTGCCTAAAGGTAGATCTGATTCCCCTTTGGGAATTGTCTCCAGCACCAGTTTATAAACCCACATTAGAAAATGTCACATTTGAGTCCCAGGACCCTTGGCGTTTGTGAGTCTTTAACATCCTTGGATTTAACCGTTTCTGACAGTCCTGAAGTCCTGTGAAGTGTAGTAGTTTATAGACTGTGGATTGTCAAACCTTAAAGATAAAACTTACTTTACCAGCAAAATGGGGTTTATTGAGAAATAGCAGAGAATCATAATTCAGAACAAGCAAGCTATGGCAAAAAAAAAATTTTTTTTCATGAGTTCACTCATGCCGTGAGGGTGGGGGATGATGGGGAGGGGCAGAGGGAGAGGGAGAGAGAATCTTAAGTAGGCTCCATGCCAGCTCCATCTCACATCCCTGAGATCATGACTTGAGCTGTAATCAAGAGTTGGAGGCTTCACTGACTGAGCTACCCAGGCTCCGGATGCTCTTTTCTTGAGGGAAAGGGGACGTTGGGTGGGGCTGTTATAAACAAAGAGCCAATTGGAGACAACTGGGGGGTTCAGAATGTAGTGGCTTGTTATTGGCTCAGTTGTGACAGTGTCTCACTGGCTGGGCTGTTGCTGGGGGAGGAGAAAAACCCTTTTTTTCCTCCTGCTGGGACAGGAAGGTAGCTAAACTAGTATAGACTTCCTGTATGGCCTGCTTGTTGTGAGAACTCCTGTTTCTGGCCTCCTGACTCCATTTTAAATGAGGTTTCTTTTTCTTAAGTTTAGTTTGAAACATAGTGCTGCAAACTCAAAAGAGCAGGGTGCTTTGTTGCAAAGTCAGTCTCTTTTTGTGCCCAGCATTGGCATATCTGCGGAGCTCTGTAGACCTCCATTCAGAGGGATCCTTGCATTTAGGAGGAAGGTAAAAGCAGTTAGGATAAGGATTCTTAAAATGAGTCTGTGAAGTAGTTTGTGACCCCCCCCTAAAAGGAAAACCCTAAAACTGTAGACAGAAACTTATGTTCCTACAAACTTTCCCTGGAAGTTCTTGGGGCTTATTAGATAATCACAGGTCTCTGGGACCTCCAAGTAAGTAACTGCTGAACTCTAAAAACTGGAGATTTGGGGCAGTTTCCATATGCATCCTCCTTGATATGAAGTCTCTACAATACATTGGCAGTTACTATTTATTCTGACCTAAGATGGTTTTTTCTAGTTTGTGGGGGTTTTTTGGTCATGTGGCTCTGAATGAGTTAGCACCCTTGAAGAATGCAGATTTTCCTTCAGAGAAAATTCAAATCATGTTCCAAAGTCTCTCAGGGCAGTTTCCAAATGGGAGTTTCAGAAATGTTTTGAGAATGTATTGGAATAAACATTCAGGCCTCTAAGGACTACTTTGAAAAGGAGAATGTCTGGTATATCATCAGTCTGTATATCATTATTGTTAAATAATCTGCTTCATTACCTGTAGTTATAACTCTCTTGCCCTCAGCAGTTGGAACCAAGCCTACAGCCCTAGCCCAAGCTAGGCAGAGAAGATTTCAGGATTATTTCTTTGAAAATTGGTCTGTAATAACTATTTTGTTATTCAGATGTCCTCTCACAGGATAAATGCCTGAGGCTGATGGGGAAATTATAAGCTCCTTAAGAGAAGTGACGGCATCTGAAAATACCTCATGTTACCTAGCTGGACCCTACTTACCTTCTGCTGGGCTAAGGAAGCTCAAGTTCACATAGGAGTCTACTTTGTCTGGTGGTGGGTGGCCATGGGGGGAGCTGTAATAAATATCCAGCTGGCTGCTCTGGTCTGGTCTGGCCCAGCCCACGGCTGTCTCAGCATGAGGCCTCTTCCTAGCTGAGAGGGCAGCCTGAGCTCAGTCTGGATTTCTAGGCTTGCAAGTAGCAGGAGAGGTGGTAGGTAAGGTTCATCTGTGGCCTCTGGGGTTCTCTTTCCTCTCAGTTTCAAATTTTTTAGTCATCTCCAAATCAAGGAATCTCAACTGGGAAGGGACTTTTCATGCCATTTGGGCTAAACTACAAAGCAGAGGGAGAGGGGAAATAGATTAACCCTTTCTACCTCATTCACTGCTGTTATCCCTAGCACCTTAATTGAGTGGCATGGATTAAGAAAAAACTTTTTGAAAGAGTGAGCCCCTGTGAACACCGCAACTTCAGCAGACCATTGCTATTGATGCATTTGTTTGTTTATTTAACAACGATTAGTAAGAACCTACTGTGTACTATTTACTCTAGGTCCTGGAATATACTACAGTGAGCAAGACAGTCCTTGTCCACAAGAGCATAGTCTGTAATGGAGAAATTGGGAATTAAAAAGAACTTATTGTCTTTAATTAGAATTTAAGAATCAAAAATTCTTCCTCATTTTGTCCATTCTAGATCTTTTCATGTCTGAGGTCTCTTTGGGGGCCATAGAAAACACACGTAATCCCTCTTTCACATGAGAGCTTTCAGAAATCTCAAGGCAATTACTCTCTTCCTCCAACCCCAGTCTTGTCTTCTCCAGGGTAAACACTCTCCATTCCTTTAGTCATTTCTCCCGTGACATGCCTCTGAGTGCCGCCTCCATCCTGGTTGCTGTCCTCAGGATTCAGTCCAAACCGAGTCTGTCCCTTTGACAGCATGGAGTCCAGAACTCAACACAGTATCCCCAATGTTAAGTTCCAGGGACTGTTCCAGCCTGGAGCCTTTCCTGCGTTTCCACTTTTCTCTGCTTGCCCTGGGCCCATGTGATGGATGATGGAAAGAGAAGGTCCTGGACTTGGCCCGACTGAGAACATCTTCGTACTTGGCTGGCGAATCCTAAAAGTGAAAACTTTCTGCGTTTGCCCCTCACCCCTACTGCTCTCCAGTTGATACAGACAGTGTGCCTACAGCCTTGCTGCCAGCGGGTTGCCTTTCCTTTTCTGAGTCACTGCTCTTCATTTCCAGGGAAATTAGCATGAAAAAGCAAATTCTAGTTCTGTAACTTTATTCTGTTCCAGCCCTTTGTTCCACTATCCCAACCCCCACCCAAAGTGGCAAAACTTGAGTCTTGTGACATCACAGTAGTTAGCTGTTGTATCAACGGCAGTGATGTCACCAACAGAGGATTATGACTTCAGGAAAGAATGGAGGGAGGGAGTGTAGCAGGCAAGAGACTCCTTGGGAACAAAGGAGTTATTTTCATGCAAATCTTCACCCAAAAAGCCCAGTTGGCCTTTTGGTGGATGGGCTGTCTGTCAGTGGAAGCCATTACTTAGATTCCCATTGCTCCCTCTCTCTGTGAATTAATGGTTTGGTTTGTGGACATTGCCCAAGTCTGAGCATGTGTGGAAGTCCCCCACTGGCCTGGCTGGCTTCTGGGCTGGCTTCCGGTTTTGTTCACGGGGTCAGTGCTGAATAGAGGTTTATAGGGAGGGAGTCCAGACGAGAGCCTGGGAACCCCGGGGTGAAGCTGGCACAGACGTGCACCGGCTCTCATCTGAGAGGGAGCTGCTGTGCAGCCACTTCTCTTCAGGCATGGGTGGGGGGCAGCTGTTCTGTCAGCCACTATGTGCCTGAGTGTGCCCTCCATAGACCTGAGTGCTTGCTGCCCACCTCCTTCTGGGACTGGGTTGGGCCTGCCCTGGGAACGCTGCCTTGACTCCTTGATGCGGAGTTGTAAAAACACCTGCTGCCGAGGTTCCCAGACTTTCTCAGTTCCTGGGCCCTTAGCATGTCAGTAATTTTTTTCACAGTGTCCATAGACCAAAAGAAATACCTAAATTTCATTTGTGAAGCATTTAGGTCTAAGAGCTTATATCCTAACAACTGAGTAGCCATTCAAAAAAGTTATACACATAAATTGAAAGGAAAAATATTTGTATTTCATTCTTAAACAATCACAGTTACTAACTAAAGGGACAGACTGGGCCCTATACATCTCACTTCTTTGTGTGGGGATAGATGGTGGCTATGCTTGCAGTGAACATAGCATACTGTAGGAACTTGTACAATCACTATGTTGCACACTTGAAACTAATGCCAACATTGGGTGAAAAAAAAAAAGACCCTCACATCTTGAAATCAGAGTGAATATTGCCATCCTCAATTCCTGTTCTGTATTGCTTCGCACATGGTACTTGCTTTTTATCATTGTAGCTGCTGAAAACCCAGCTTCACAAAGAAAAGACATCACTGAAAAGAATGTAGTGCAATCTGATGTTACAAGTGTGAACTTGTGGGGTGTCCGGGAAATGTTGACTAAAGCTCTGTTTCCCTCACAAAAATTAAAACACTTTGCAGCACTCCTGTGAATTCATTACACTCCTCTAGGGTCCCACAGTACACAGTTTGAGAACCACAGACCTGCATTCGCCAGGTAGCACTTGCTTTGTTTAAAGGAAGAAAAAGAGGGAAATTCTGTCCCCATCATGACTCTTAAAGAAGTTGGACAGATGGGTGGACAGAGTCCCCGTACTTGCAGTCTCTGCTCCACTATGACTGCATTTTTAGGGGAAGACCTTTCTTCGACCAGGTTCAGTGTTTGTGAGAGCTTCCGTCTCTAGGTGTGGAAGAATGATGAAGAGAAAAGGCCTAAAGAGCAGCAATAGAAGAGGATCTCTGATATTTATTTTGTGTTGATTCAATGTCCTCTGAACTAAATGGCTTAAAGAAAAATGGGGTTTTAACTGCAAGAATTTGGGGGCCATGTGTGGGATCTCTGCTTATATCCTTTTCTAACTCTATCCAGATAGAGCTGGGTGCATTCTCTTGGGATGGAGAATGGCTTCCTGCTACAAGATATGGCAAAGACCAAGGGACTGATGTGCTCTGGTATCAATTATAGAGCTCAGTGCCAACCTCCTCAGACTCAGGTGTCTGCCACTTACTATGAAACCCTGGGCAAATTACTTAACCTGAGCCTCAGTTTCTTCATCCATAAAACAGAAATACTGATAGCTAGGTTAAATGAGATAAATGCATGGTGTGCCTGGGTGGCTCAGTCTGTTAAGTTTCTGACTTGGGCTCAGGTCTTGATCTCAGGGTCCTGGCATTGAGCCACGTGTCAGGCTTCCTGCTCAGTGGGGAATCTGTTTCTCCCTCTCGCCTGCCTCTCCCCCAACCTGTGCTCTCTCTGTCTCTCTCAAATAAATAAATCAAATCTTCAAAAAAATGAGATAAATGCATGCACAGAGCCAGCAGATCCTGGCAGTATATGTACACTTTCTTCTACTACCTTCCAAAATTGAGAAACAAAGGGCTTTTCTCCAAATGGAAATTCAGCCCTATTGATCTGGCCAAGATCTGTAGTATGAGAGTGACTCTGTTTCTTCTTAATAACTTTGTGTATCTAATGTTCCCAGATCTGCTGAGCCCTGTAACCTGTGTACCCACTCTGTAGGTCCCTTTCTCACTCTCTAAAAGGCATTTTAAAGTGAACAGAGTTCTTATTTAATGTAGCTGAATTTATCAGTGTTTTTCATTAGGTTATCACTTTTTGTGTCCTGTTCAAGAAATCTCAGCCTGCTCCAAGGTCTGTCTCTTTGGCTTTTGCTGGGGTTTTTTCTTCTTTAAGTGTTCCTCTTCTGCCTTCTTTATCTTTCCCAAGCCCTGCAAGACTCAGCCCAGTGTCACTCCCTGTCTCCTCTGAAAGCCCTCCCTGAAATCCATTCTGTCCAACCTGATTAGGTGTCTTTCTCCTTGCTCCCAGAGCTCTGTGTTCATACTATTTTTCACAGTTGTTGTTACATTGTATCAGATCCTTTTTAGTCTAACTGGGGCAGGATGGGTTGCTGCTCAAGCGCAAGGGCCAGAGTAAATTTAGCACAGTAGCATGGGGCCTGGCTGGGAAGATGTTCTCAGAGGGTTCAAGAAAGTAAATGAATGAAAGCCTTGGGTGCCACATCCGTCCCTCTTCTCTACTTCTCTTGACAGTATTTCTCAGCCTTTCTCAACCTGTTCCCTTTTTTTTTTTTTTTCTTTTAAGATTTTATTTATTCAGGGCGCCTGGGTGGCTCAGTTGGTTGAGCAACTGCCTTCGGCTCAGGTCATGATCCCGGAGACCTGGGATCAAGTCCCACATTGGGCTCCCTGCTCTGCGGGAAGCCTGCTTCTCCCTCTCTCACTCCCTCTGCTTGTGTTCCCCCTCTGGCTGTGTTTCTCTCTGTGAAATAAATAAAATCTTAAAAAAAAAAAAAGATTTTATTTATTCATTTGACAGAGAGAAACACAGCTAGAGAGGGAACACAAGCAGGGGAGTGAGAGCAGGAGAAGCAGGTTTCCCACTGAACAGGAGGCCTGATGTGGGGCTTGATCCTGGGACTTCGGGATCGTGACCTGAGCCGAAGGCAGATGCCTAACAGCTGAGCCACTCAGGCGCCCCCAACCTGTTCCCTCTTTTGATGAGCATAAAGATCTTGTGGGCAGATCGTGAATCCCCCAGGGAATGTGCTCCTGACTGAGAGTTAACTACAGTGCCACAGATAGGGCTGATGAGTTGTGTCCAAAACAGTAAACATCAGAAAAGGAAGGTCCTATAATTCATTAAGATCCACAGAAAGGAGGCTTGCATTTTGCAGTTGGGAAATCATTGTAATCTTTCAAGAGAGCAATTTCAGGTGAGTTCTTAGACTGAAGCCACACCTGCCCTGAATCTTTTGGGTACTCAGAAGACTGGCCCCTTTTGAGTTTTCTGAGTGGGTATGATTGTTGCAGGTAGGTCAGACTGAACTGGGAAGACTGGTGGGTTTGGAAGATAGACTTAGATAATGGAACCCAGAGCTGTTCACCCTGCCAGGGAGGGTCACTCTAAGCTGGTGGCAAATGTTTTGTCATTCAAAAAATATTTATTGAGGGCCTGCTGTGTAGCCACTGACAATACAGCTATTAAAAAAAAACAAAAACAAAAAAACCCCACAAAAACCCTTAGCTTATATAAACATAATGAGTGGAAAAGAAAAGTAGTATTTTAGGTGACCATAAATGATGTGGAGAAAAATAAGCCAGAAAAGAGGGAATAGGAGTGCTGAGGGGTAGCAGGATGGAGGAAGATTTGTTTGTTTGTTTGTAAGCTTTATTTATTTTAGAGAGAGAGAGAGGGAGCACTCATGCAAGGACGGGGAGGGGCAGAGGGAGAGGGAGAGAATCTCAAGCATACTCATTGCTGAGTGTGGAGCCTGATGGAGGGCTCGATGTGGGGCTCAATCTCACGACCCTGAGATTGTGATCTGAGCTGAAATCAAGAGTCCGATGCTTAACCCACTGAGCCACTCAGCTGCCCTTTTCTTTTTTTTTTTTTTTAAGATTTTACTTTTACGTGAACTTCACACCTGACATGGGGCTCAAACTCACAACCCCCAGATCAAGAGTCGCACGCTCTACTGACTGAGGCAGTCAGACGCCCCGAGGAAGGTTTTTTGGTAGCAATTTTGTTAATACTAATTTTTTACAGTGTGGTCAGGGAAGGCCTCACTCAGAAGGTGGCATCTGACCAAAGTCCTGGGAGAAGACGGAACAGACTCTCTCAGGGGGTGAGCCCTAGTTATAGGGCTCAGCAGGTATGAAGGTTCTGAAGTAGCACTGTGCCTCGTATATTTGAGAAAGTAACGGGACAATGCTACTGGTGTGGAAAGAGTAAGGGGAAGAGTAGTTGAAGTTAGGTCAAAGAAATCATAGGGCCTCAGCTGATCAGGGTCTTGAGAGTCATTGTAAAGACTTTGCCTTTTATGTGGAGTGATTGGGAGCCCTTTGGAGGTTTTCAGCAGAGAAGTGACAAGATCTGCACTAATGCCAATGGTAGTTTATTGAGGGTGTGTTGGGTTAATTTCTGTTTTCTCAGTGAAACAGGAAGCAAAATCAGCTAGAAGAGTAAGGACAAGGGAAAAAGTTTGAAGGCTGAGAGTTGGAGGAAAGTTAACCCATTGCCTAGAGATCTCTGATATATTCCCTCTTGGTTTTGAGTGTCCTCTGTTTTTCGTAGATGGCTTCTGGTTGGTCTCCATGTTCTTTTTATAGAGGTGGGGTCTTCTCCCTATGCTACAGATAGGAAAAAGGCAGTACTGAGACTTGCCCAGTCCCTTTGGCCCTTATTATTTCCTGGTACCCTTCTGAGAAAGTTGGTTTATGGATGGTGCGTTTTTCAGAGCAGGGAGGCATCTTGCCATTAGGTTGAGCTCAGCTAGACTGGAGAGCATGGGAGGGGTGAGAAGGTGGTCAAGATTCAGGATCAGGAAAGGCTTCAGAAAGAAGTTGACATTTGAACTGAATACTTAAGAAAGAATGGGGGAGGAGGAAATCAAGACAGGAAGGAATCGGTTGAACAAAACCTTGAAGGTATGACCATTCCTGCCAAGCTCAGGAAATGGCAGCTTGTCTGCTATGTCTGGCTGGAGGGAGGGCACTGATGTGAGGTAGGTCTGCAGCCTTTGAATGAGCATCATGATGACGGGACCCACAAGCTCATGTTGCCACAGTGAAAGAGGGCAGTGGTTAGCCCCCAGGAGCAGGGCTCTTTATGGGGCAAGCCTCTGTTCTACTTTCTTTTTTTACATGTTGCCAAGTCATTGGACAGAGTAGGCTCCATTGTCCTGGCAGAGCTGGGTACAGCTGCTTGCTGAGAGGTTGAGCTTCTAGACCATGTTTGGGTTTTTTTAAAACTATCTTGGAAGCCACCAGATTTCCTTTGGCCTGGAATTGCCTCACAAGCCCTTACCCCTTTTCAGGCTTTCAGGAAACATTTAAACCCAGCTTTCAACCTCCACAGAATCGGTACTGAAGTGGAGAAAAACCATCTGGCAGGAAAAGGGACTGAAAATGGTTGAGGTTGAAAACCCAAACTTATAGGCCTCTTTGAGGAGGAGGGTTGGGAAAGAGGATGTGGGAGTGATAAATGGACAGTGAAGAGATGGAAAGAGTTTAATTTTTTTCTTATTATTGTTCAACAACAGAAAAAAAAAAAAAAAACCCCAAGCATCTTTTCCCATGGCTGGTTGAGAGGGGTTTCAGCCTCACAGGGACCTGTAAGAACTGACTTCCCAGCAAACCAAATCCCAGTTCCTCTCTACTTGACCAGACTCATAATCCTCTTGACATTTTTGCTTGAAGGGCTTTCTGGACCTAGAGCCCCAGAACCTAGGGCTGGAATGGAGAAGCTCCAAGGTATAAGATATGTGGAAATAGTGACAGAGAAACAGGGTCTGGCATTTTGGAGGGAAGTATGGGATAGAGTGGAGAAAATAGTTCCTGGCTCCCTTTCTAAAGCTTCTATTGCCCAGCCACCCAACCTCTGAGCCTACTTTGTCACCTTTCCCTTGGAAACCCTTGCTTTTAGGCACAGCAGAGCCAAAGATAAGCAATGAGAAATAAATCGGGAAAAGGGGGGAGGAAGGGGGGATAAAGGAGAAGCCCACATGAATGAAACGAAAGCAGGTTTCCCAGGAACCTCCTTGTGGGTGTGTTAGATGAGAACCTGTTACTGCAGCAGCATTCCAGAAGGTAATAGGGACACTTGTGAGAGGATCGACTGAAAGCCCTGAGGTGGGTAAGATCACCTGAGGGGTGGGAGAAGGAGACAATCTGACTGGGTGGCAGCCACAGTTGGAAAACTCCCTTTTCATCAGTTTTATAGCAGCTGTGACTTTGGGAAGAGAAGGAGCACACTTTAAAGGATACAGCCAATGTGGAATTTCTAGGGCCCTTTATCATCGTTGCTTTTGACTCTTTGGGGACCCTCTTTTGTCATCAATTAACAAGTCAGTCAACGTTAGTTGAGGAAGAGCTAGCTAAAACCGCCCTCTGGCTTCCTCAGCCAGCTGGGCACAGACGGAGCCCGCATGGCAGGGGAGCAGTATGGCTGAGCTTCCTAGGGGTGCCAGACAGCAGAGAGGCTGCGCCCGTGTGCTGCTGTTAGTCCAGGCAGAGCCA
Organism: Spilogale gracilis; assembly: GCA_004023965.1. NCBI lineage: Eukaryota > Metazoa > Chordata > Mammalia > Carnivora > Mephitidae > Spilogale > Spilogale gracilis. The sequence continues at coordinate 90,731 of PITA01003405.1, forward strand.
GGAAAGGGAGACAGCCCTTGCCACCCTAGCCCAAGACCAGTATATCTGCTGGAGAGAAGGAAAGACTCACACGCTCACATGTTTGAGAACTCCAGCTTGGGTAGTTAAAAGGGACTCATTCTAGTGATGACCCTCCGTGAAGCTGGCAGTGCCATTGTTTCTTGCTGAGACTCTTGAGGGAGGAAATTAAAGACCTAAGTCCTCCTCTGGGGGAGCTGCCGGTCTGTCTATTACTTTTCTCGGCCAAGGACCAGTGATGAGGAAAGGTTGCAAGAGGGAGTCAGTAGGAAGGGAAAGAGGGCCTGAGTAGGTGTTGCCTGGGCGGGGGAGTGGGTGTGTTGACCTCACCATGGGTCAGACTACAGCTGTGCAGAGCTGTGTAGTCTCCAGGTTCTCTGGCACACACAGAGCTCTGTTCCCTTTCCCACCTTTTCATTCCCTCCAGGCTGCCACTTCCACAGGGGAGATTGCTTAAGAAATTAGTGGGATGCAGTTGTTAGCAGAAATTCTCCGATATGGTTTAGAGGTTTCCTTTGTCGAGTATTTTGACTTCTTATCTGGACTAATGAAGTGGACTGCTTGGCAGGTCTGTGTTTCCTCTCCATGGCGACTTTAACCCCAGCAGAACGGGAGACTTCCCTCCAGATGCTTGGATCTGATCCTCATCACTCTTGGGGTTCAAATGTCTCCTCCTTCCAGGGCAAGGCATCTTGTCATGTCCACAGTTGGGCCCATGGGAGAGTATCACACACACATTTAGAAATATCACCTAAACCACGGGGAACTTTTTTTTTTTGCTCTAGGACAGGAAGGTTTATTCTTACAGGTTTGGCATCCCTCAGAAGGTGCGCCCTTCAGAGCCTGATCTGATGGGTCTCTTCCTGGACCTTTGGGAGAGCATTTGTGGGATTGGATTATAGGGAGAAGGAGTGGGAGAGAGAGACTTGTAAGATGAAGGCTGGCCTGAGCAAATGCTGGGAGCCTTGCAGAGGTCTTTCCTCCAGTGGGAGTGAGCAGAATAGATTGGTTGGGGTAGGGGTGGGTTTCATGTGGCTCAGAGGTGGTGCCCTGCACTGTGCGGGCCCAGCTGTCCAAAGGCTTCGTGTGGCTGTTTCAACGGAAGCATGTTCCTGGTAGAGTACCTCTTAACCCTTCTCTGCTGGGACTCAGGTTTGGGCTACAGTACTCATCTGCTGATGGAGAATCAGGTCGGAGAGCTGAGTCAAGCTGACCAGCAGCAGGCACTGGGTGGAGAGGGACAGCTGTAAACTGGAGAGAGCTTGCTGCATCTAAATGGACCCCTTTTACTCGCTGTAGCTAACTGTGGCCCCACAGAAATGCAGACAGTGATGTCAGATTTTCTGATCTTTTTCAAGAGGAAGGCCAGAGGCTGAGTTTTTGTTTTTTATTTGTATCCACCCACTTTTTAAAGTGTTTGATAACTAATCCAGATTTCTTAAAAATAAAGGGACGGCCAGATGAGACGTATTTTCACTCTTACAGACCATCAGCTATATCTTCGGGTATAAACTCTTTTTCCCGGGAGTTGAAAGTGAGAAGAAAATGTGGAAAAGCAGATGTTAGCTACGAGAGGTGGGTGGCTGGAAGGGTTGTTTTGAGATACAAGAGGAACTATTTAGAATTGAGGAACTGTTTAGAGGAGCCATTGGTAATGTTTTCACTGGAACTCGTGTTGGACCTCCTCTTTGTCGTTGAGGGTTGGTCGTTCCTGTGCAGGGCCGAAGAAGCCGAGGGGTGGGTGGAGGAAGAGGGACTGAATGAACATCTGTCTTTTATTTGCTTACAGCTGGGAAACCTTAGGAAGACGGTCAGTCGTGACCTTTGTATCTTTCCAAGTCCTCAGGAAGCAGTAGGACACAAGCTTTCACACTTACAGGTATATAAACTAGTTTAAAATACAAATTCCTAGGCCCCAGTCCTATAGATTTACATTTAGGAGGTAGAGGTAGGGTCTGGACTCTATTTTTTTTTTTTTTTTAAGATTTTATTTATTTATTTGACAGAGAGAAACACAGCCAGAGAGGGAACACAAGCAGGGGGAGTGAGAGAGGGAGAAGCAGGCTTCCCACCGAGCAGGGAGCCCGATGTGGGACTTGATCCTGGGTCTCCGGGATCATGACCTGAGCCGAAGGCAGTCGCTTAACCAACTGAGCCACCCAGGCGCCCCGTGGACTTTATTTTTAACAAGCACCCCATTGATGTGAAGGAGGATGAGTAGATAGCAGAGCCAGACAGAGCTGGGCCCACAGTCCTGTTCTGTTCCTTCACTAGGTGAGTCATGTTGGGCCAGTCATTTAATCTCTCTGAACCTAAATTTCCTGATTGGAAAAATGGGCCTGTGTCATCACTACCTTGGAGAGCTGTGAGCGCTGAATTAGAAGATGATTAGAGGTAAAACAGAGTCCTGGCTCCAACCTGGGGCACTGGGGCAGGCTACTGGGGCTCAAATTCCTGCTGGGCCACTTTTTAGCCAAGTGACTCAAGGCAAGCTATTTAACTGCTCTGTACCTTGGTTTCCTCGGTAACATGTGAGTAATAATTAGTATCTACTTCTTAAGGTTGTTTCTAGGATTAAGTGATTTAATACATGTGAAGTGCTTATAATTTCAGCTGTTAAAGAAAGAATTTAGGACCATGTCTTAGTAAATGTACCTTTGCTTTTCCTGAGGTCTTCTATTATGGATAACAAATAGGTTAAGGCTTACTTCAAATGTCACCTCCTAGGGTGCCTGGGTGGCTCAGTGGTTAAGCCTTTGCCTTCGGCTCAGGTCATGATCCCAGGATCAAGCCCCGCGTCCGGCTGCCCGCTCAGCAGGAAGCCTCCTTTTCCCTCTCCACTGCCGCTGCTTGTGTTCCCTCTCTGGCTGTGTTTCTGTCTGTCAAATAAATAAAATATTAACAAACAAACAAAAACAAATGTCACCTCCCTATGAGGCATTCCTGGGGTCCACTTTTTACTTGACTCTTCTCTCTTCATAGTTACATCCTCCAAGGGCAGGGACCATGTCTGAACGTTTTTATATCCTAGTACCTTTGCACAGTGCTTACACAGAGCAGATGGATTGAGTGACAGTAGTAACAGGGAGTTTGAAGATGACTCAAGGCTGGGAGTGAACTGGTTGCTTTCCAAATACCTCAAGCAGCATGATCTGGAAGAAAAACCATTTAGTAAGATTCTGTGTGCCAGGTAATCACATGAGGTAGGTCACGTTATTACTATTGCTCTTACAGTGAGAAAGTTGAGTCTTTGAAACTCACTTGTGCAATGTCATTTAACTATCAGTTGACAGAGGAAGGGTTGGAATTAGTTATCTGACCCCAAGTACCTGGGATGGTGGTTTCTTTGTCTTAATGCAGAGTTTATAGAATAGTTTTAGGAGTACATTATTATAGTCCTTTTTCTGGATTTCTGGATTGTCCTGACCCTTCAGGTGGTTGTCTATAATTTGTCAGAGCTGGGTTTTTGAGCAACTCATGACTGGTGGTAGATGCTAACTGAAAAATTTCATTTTCTAAACATGCAGTTTCTGCCTGGACTTTGCCATGGGCCTGGGAACTAACAAAACAGCCTCTCAGCCCCCTTCTCTGCCCCATGTCCAGTGGGTATTTCCTGTACTTGGAGTATGTTCTCTTCTGGCAGCCAAGCCAGCTGAGAGGTCAAGCTGAAAGCATAGCTGAGAGCCTGGAGTTGCCTTAGGGCCCTGGAACAAGCAGTGTCCCCCAGGAAGCCAGCCGCACACAGTGTGCAAGTCTGAGCTTCAGGGGTAAAGGTTTAGCCTGGTCCTTAGTTCCTCAAGCCCCTAGATTATTCCCTGATCTGATAGACCTGGCCTAGAGTGAGCACAGGTGGGAGGAAGGATGACAACTTGGCATCTCTGTTCTGACAGAATGGGCCTGTCTGGAGTTCTCGGCTGTGCCTGCCTGAGATGTCTGAACTCCTAGGCTACTTTTGAGAATAGCAGCTGTGCTCTTACAGAAGTGTGATCAAGAATCCTTGCCATAGGCCTTGTAGAGATTTTGATCCACTCCTCTCTTGGTTACCTCTTCACAAGCTTTTTCTTCTTGGCTCAAGCAAATGTCAGAGTCATCTGTATTTTTCCTTCTTACTAAGTTGGCTCTGTGTTCTCATATTCAACTACATAAAAGCATTTCTGAGCAGTGGGCCTACCATCCTTAGATCTGAAATTCGGGGAAAGAAAGTATATTTTTTATCATGTTATTTTAATATCTTTCAGTTTCTGGTCTTTCCACAGATCTTCTGCCCTTTCCCTAAGGACTTGCCCTGGAGCTGCTAGAACATGTCTAGTGTTGTTTTGATGGGTTGTGATGGTTATTGTGACCATTGTTACCATGGGCACAGTTGAAAGCTGATGCTTAGCCAACTGATTCCTTGTTGCACTGTGCTCCCTGAGGACCCTGAGAACCGGCCTAGGAAAGCTCCCAGAGACTGCCTCTTTTTCCCCTTCTTTCTGTGGCACACCCAGCCATATGCCAAGCACTTCACTTGGCACTGGGCTGGGGCAGATAAAGACTATCTCATGAGAGCCAGTGTGCACAGAGGCTCTGGTGGCAGAGTTGACTTCTCCTCATCCTCAGTATCATCATCATCATCACCATCATCACTAACATGCTCTATTCTTAGGTTTATAAAGATTTTCTTCCCTCAACAGGTAGAGAAGGCTTTTCTTTACTTTATAAAGGTTAAAGTGAGGCTCAGGTTTGGTTTTCTTGTCATTGAGACCGCTCACTTATTTGTACATGGTAATAAGTAAGATGGCCTCTAGGATTAAGGTCTTTAGTGGCTGTAAATAAATATGTTTAACTTTCCCATCTGAATGCACTTCATTTGGGAATGCCAGCCAGAGTGAGAACTGCTGTTCAGCTTTCATGAAGGGGTGTTGGTCCAGGCCAAAGTGTACATTCACATTGGAAATATGCTTGATGTATCAATTGTGTTCTCTCTCACATCCACTCTCCAAGGGACTTAAAAAAAATTTTTTTGCCCTTAAGTTTTATTTTAACAGCTATATTGAGATATACTTCACATATTATAAAACTCACACATTTCAGTTGTTTTTAGTTTATTCACAGAGTTGTACAACCATCACCCCTATCTAATTCCTGTACTTTTTTTCACCTCAAAAAGAAACCCATACTCCACACAGCCATTCCCTGTACTGCCACTCTCAACCCAACCTAGGCAACCACTAATTTACTTTCTGTCTCTATAGATTTGCCTCTTTGGGATATTTTGTAAAAATGGCACCAGGGTTCATGCATGTTATAGAATGTAACACTATTTCTCATTCCTTTTTATGCCCAAATAATATTCCATTGTATGTATATACCACATTTTGTTTATGCATTCATCCATTGACTGGCATTTAGATTGTTTCCACTCTTTGGCTATTATGAATAATGCTCTTATGAACATTTGTGTATAGGTATTTGTATGGACACAATGGTTTTATTTCTCTTGGATATAAACCCAGAAGTAGATCATGCTAGGTCATACGGTAACTCTGTGTACAACTTTTCTGAACTGCCAAACTGTTTTCCAAAATGGCTGCACCATTGTACATTCTCACCAGCAATAAATGAAGGCTCCAGTATCTCCACAGCCTTACTAACATTTGTTTTTATCTGTCTGTTTCATTATAGCCAACCTGGTCTGTGTGAAGTATAATATTTTATTATAGTTTAGATTTCTGTTTCTCTGAAAACTGGTGATTATTTCAAAAAAGTGACTGGCCAATTTTATATCTTTGGAGAAATGCCTATTCAAATCCTTTGTCCAGTTTTTAATTGGGTTATTTGTCTTTCTGTTATTAAATTGAAAGAATTCTTTATACATTTTGGATACAAGCTCCTTAGCAGATGTATGATTTGCAAATAATTTCCCCCCCATTTGTGGGTGTCTTTTAAATTTCTTGGTGGTATTTTTATAGCACAAAATTTTTTTAATTTTGATATAATACAGTTTATGTCTTCTCATTGCTGGTCCTTTTGTTATCATGTCTAAGAAACCATTCTCTGATTTGATTTAAATCTGAAAGATTTACCCCTGTTTTCTTCTAGACTTTGCTTTTGTAATTTTTTTACTCTGACATTTAGGTCTGAGATCCATTTTTACTTTTTTTTTTTTTAATGGTATGAGGGAAGGGTCCTACTTTATTTTTTTGCATATGAATATCCAGTTGTCCTAGCACCAAGTTCTTACCCTATTGAATAGTCTTGGCATCCTTGTTGAAAATCAATTGACCGAATGTTTGGGTTTATTTATGGACTCTCTATTTTATTCCCTTGATTTCCATTTCCATTCTTATGTCTATATCCAGTGTCTTGATTACTGTGGCTTTCTAGTATGTTTTGAAGTTAGTCTGAGTTCTCTGCCTTGATTCTTCTTTTTCAAGATTGTTTTGGCTGTTTTGAATCCCTTGGATTGCCATAAAATTTTAGGACCAGTTTGTCATTTTCTGCAGTTGATAGATATTCTGTTAAATTTATAAATCAATTTGGGGAATATTGCCATCTTAACAAATTTTGAATTTTCTGATCCATGAACATGGGATGTCTACTTATGTCTTCTTTAATTTCTTTCAATGAAGTTTTATAGTTTGCAATACACAAGTCTTACATTTCCTTTGCTAAATTTATTCCCAAGTATATTTTTAAGTATTCTTAGAAATACTAAGGTGGTTTTTTTCTGCTATTAGAATTGTTTTTCTTGATTTCATTTTCAGATTTTTCATTGCCAGTGGTTGGAAGTAAAATTGATTTTTAAAGTATTACTCTCTATCCTGCAAATTTGCCTGACTTTATATATTAGTTTAAGAGTTTTTTAGTGGAATCCTCTGGATTTTTTATGTACATGATCATATCTTCTGCAAATAAGAGATAATTCTACTTCTCTGTTTCCAGTCTGGATGTACTCTTAAGTTCTAACCTTTTTCCTCCTTTTGTTATTTTAACATAATGTTCCCTAAAGATAATGATATATTTGCTAACTCCATAAAGCACGTGAATGGACCTTTTCCACTTTACCAGCACTTAAATGCCGTAATGCATGTTAGTTTTATTTTAGTGAATATTAGAAAAAGTATAGCTGATAATTTTATGGTGTTGGCTCAGATGTTATTCTATTAGAATATTCCTTCCTGAACTTTCTATTTCAAATAACAGATCTTCTTCACTCTCCCTCTACCTTTCTTCATTTTCTTCTTCATACCACTTATCATCACCATACATATTATACATAAATGTACACTGATGTATCACACACATGTGACATGTGTAGGCTGATTGTTTGTTTTTCTGTGATGTGATATCCCTGAGGGGAGAGACTTTGTTTTATTCTTTGTTGGATGGCGGTGCCTAGGACATAGTCTCAGTAAATATTTGTTGAATGACTAAATGATTAATTGTATAGAACAAGGTTAAATCTTTTAAGACAAGCAAGTTACTTTCAAGTTGGTTTAAGAAAAGTACTGAATAAATAGTTATTTAGGAGTATGCAAATAGGATAAATTTGCCAAAGCTCTATGGCATGCTAGAAGTTTGGGAATCTTTAAGAAATGAGAAGAGGTAGGATGGAAATGGAGTTTTGTCATTTTCTGTGAAGTGATAAGTTATGTGTTAGCTCACAGACTCATTGCCTAGACCAGATCAGGGGTCCCTTGGGGCTCTTAAGCTATAACACATGGAATTAAATCTATGTGGGAAAGTGGTTCCTGCCACCCGCCACAGAAACCCTCTTGGCAGTTTTGGAGGTCATCTGGAAATGTTTGCGGTACTTTTGGCTGCCTGTGGAAACTCGGCTAATAGGCCTTGCCTTCTTTGCAGGGCTCTGAGTTTGCAGAGAGCAGAAATGACCATGACTGCCAACAAGAATTCCAGCATCACCCACGGAGCTGGAGGCACTAAGGCCCCTCGGGGGACTCTGAGCAGGTGAGTAGGGGAGCACTGCTAGGGGAATGGGGTTCACTGGAAGCTGGCATCAAGGGGCAGCCAAAAGACTTGGGTTCAAAATATAAATGCTTCTCATCATGACTCTAATAGTTGTCCAGGTGAATGATCTGGGCCCAAGTCATGCTGATTATGAAGCAAAAGCTATCTCTAATATCTATGCCATTTTCCAGTTTTATAAGTGTCCATAGGAGAGAGCAAAGGGATTCTAAGTCAGGCTTTGATTTGTGCTGTTGGAGGAGCCTAGAGCTCCAAGAATGGAGCCAGCAAGAAGCAGCTGACGCTCTCCTAGCTGTATCCTTTTCCTTAAGATGGGGACAGCTTGGGCCCTGTGCCTGAGCTAGACTACAGTATAGTGAGGGATGTTGACCACTCTGGGGATCGGGGTGGGGAGACAGTTATGCATGTTAGCACAAGTTGCAAGCTGAAGTCTAGGTTCTACAAGAATTTAGGCTGGGCTGTAAACAAAGAAGCTTGGGGAATTTTAGTCAGTGTAAGCTATAATTCACTTTCCTGGTTTGGTCTTCTTTTTAAAAGTGGAATGTAGAATGATAGAAAAACCACAGATTTTGAAATCATATACAATTGGCTTCAACTCCGAGCTCTTACTACTCCCCAAATAGTGAGATCTCAAGGCATTTTCTTATGCCCTCTAAAATCTTGGATACTCATCTATGAAATAATAAAAATGGTATGTGTTTCACATAGCTGCTGTATTAAATGAGATTATATATGATTATATATATCAGTGTTTAGCATAGTTTCTGGCATAAAGGTTCTCAAATGTTAGCTCCCTTCCTATGATGGGGTCAAAGCTTCCAGAGCTGGGAGATCAATGTCCAGCTCTCACCAGGGCTTCTCAAGTTTTGGTCAAGGCTGGATGCTGATGTCCTAGAAGAACCTCCAGGCTCTTTTATTAAAGCCATGTACCTTTCCTAGCCCCTTCTGCTAAAGCTAAGGTGAATAAATTTGTCTTTGGGGACCTCAGCCACTAGAATGGATAGCTGTGAGAAGGATGCTTAGCTTAGGTTAGGGTACGGCTAGTTCCGTTCTGGGTGTTCAGGCTAGGCAGTGCCAGGCTGAGTCTGGTGGGGTGTGGCACACTCAGGTCTGTCCAGACGTGGTCATTGATATTTGGTTCATTCAAAGCTGGGACCAAGATATGGTTGGCAGAATGGGCTACTGCCCAGTGCCTCGTGTGAATGAGGCAGGAGGTGTCCCCTACACCACACATTCAAGGTTTGGTCCTGGTGGAAATGGTCTAGATGGACTGTGCCAACCAAACAAGATTGGTGAGTTCTGAAGTGTTAAGTACATAACAGCCTGGAACTTACATAGACAGCCACCCTGTGGCAGCAAGACCTACAGGATCAGCCCCTCCCCCCTGCCCTTGCACCTCCTCTCACCTAAACTAGAGTTTCTTGCATACTTGCTTCCCTGAACTGGCTAAGGCAGAGAATGACAGGGACCCACAACTTCTTGGGTAAAACAGAAAACTTGAGCTCTCCCAGGGCATGTTGGTGGGCACAGCAGAAACAGATCTAGATCTCGGAGTCTTTGTCTGTTTTGTTTCTTTCTGGGAACCACTCTGTTGGGCTCTTGCCAGTCTAGTGGCCTGTCTTACTATGACTGGGTTGGCAGGTGGAGACTGAGAACTAAGGTTCTCCCCCGCCTTTTTTAAAAAAATGTCAGACTATAGAAGTAAAATAAGCATTATTTATGATTGTGTAGTTTTAGTCTTAATTATAAAGAAATAGTATATTTTGAACCTGCATTAGAAATTACTGTGTGAGCAGCCCTAACTTTTTAAAAATATTGTTTTCTCCCCACCCCAAGTTTCCACTATGTGGGGGGTAGAGTGGGAGAAGCAGGTTTTATATCAAGTCACAAAGTGGAATCAGGACCGCTGACAAGTACCCATTTCTATTTGGAATATGTACCTACATGTTTTAAATATTTTTAGAAATGGCTCTTCCTTTAGCTTCCTGGCATGATTGCCATCATAACATGATAGAAGATGTTTGGAATATCTGAGCCTCTCACGTGCCTAAAAAAAGCATTCTTCCAGCCTCCCTTCTAGGCCTTCACTTCCCTTCCTTTCTGCTATATTTCTGCTTCCCTTCCACTCTTCTTTCCTGAGCTTTTGGCATGGAGTCCCAGGCCTTTGTGGCTAGCTATATCCTTCTCTGAGAGGCTGCTGCTGGCCTGCGGGTGTTACTTTGAAAGTGTCATCTGGTGGGTTTGCTGGCTGTCTTCACCCCCAGCCATGTCTGGGGGGTGCTCTTTGGGTTGAATAGGGCAGTAAATCACCAGTTCATTTAGGAAGTGACTGAACTCTGAGGGCTTTCCTTGCAGGTGCCAGGCTCTGTGGTGGACAATGGAGGAGAAAGAAGAATGATCCATTCCCTTTCTTTAAGACTTGTACAACTTGGATTAATGACTTTGGCACCTGAATCTCTTAGTCTGACCTTTCAGTAGATGTTTGGCAGTGACAGGAGGCCTTCTTTTTATCATCATTAGCCCAGGGTCTCCATAGGAAAAGACTCCTTGATGTGTCCGGAGCTTTGGTTGGATAGTGGAAGGATACTAGGGCCCTTCTGGCTGTTTGAGTTGCCAGCTGCTTTTGGGACCCCCACATCATCCTCATGAAGGCAGAGGAACCCAGTTGTAGTAAGAGGCATTTGTGTCTCACTCTAGGGGTTGGAGGTGCTCTGGGGCATGGAAAACTGGTGGGAAGGGTAGATGGGACCCTATGGAACTGGCAAGGTAGGTACTGGTAAGTTTGTGTCCTTAACTTGAATGAGACTTCACCTGAGCCACTGTGAGTTAAAGATCCTGGATTCCATTCTATTTATTGGCTTTGATGGGTATTTTTCTAATATATTTCCTTCCTTTTCCTTGGTAGCCCAGTTTTGACTGTCAGGGTATGTAGGAGGAGAAAATCTAAGCCTTTTCATTTGCCCACCAAAGTTTTGTTCTTTGTTAGGTTTTGGTCTCTTGGAACAGGTTTCCCTTTCCATTTGCTTATTCGTTCATTCATTCATTCATTCATTCATTCATTTATGTTTAAATCTTTTTTTTTTAAGGTTTTATTTATTTGACACACAGAGATCACAGGTAGGCAGAGAGGCAGGAAGAGAGGGAGGAGGAAGCAGGCTCCCTACCAAGCAGAGAGCCCAATGTGGGCCTTGATCCCAGAACCCTGAGATGACCACCTGAGCCCAAGGCAGAGGCTTAGCCCTCTGAGCCACCCAGGCGCCCAATTTTTTTTTAATTTATTTATTTGACAGGGAGAGAGACACAGCAAGAGAGGGAACACAAGCAGGGGGAGTGGGAGAGGGAGAAGCAGGCTTCCCCATTGAGCAGGGAGCATGATGTGGGGCTCCAGCCCAAGACTCTGGGATCATGACCTGAGTGGAAGGCAGACACTTAACGACAGAGCCATGCAGGCGCCCGCCCTCCCTTTCTCTGTGTTGATGAGGCAGCACGGGCATGTTGCTTCACCCTTGGCTGCCAGATATGCCCTCCCTGCATATGGTTCACCCTCTACCTCAAATGATTTGACTGCATCCAATTTTGGGAGTGGGAGGTGGGATTCTCCAAAACTCCCCTGGATTTCAGAGGCCAGGCCTTATGATGTTGGTGTTGATGAACTGGGTGAGCATAGAAACAGTGTGGTGACTTGCAAACAAGGAAATGTTGTGTTTAAAGCTAATTCAGCCACCTAAACAGGGTGAACTTTGCTACATGTTGCTCTCAGGAGATCTCACTTGTGCTTTGAGGCCTGGAAGGCAGCAGAGGAGTTCTTAGAAGACTCATCATGCCTGCTGATTTCCTTGACAGCTTCTTCACTGTAAACCTCCAGCATCCGGGTCACTGCCCCGTGGAGGTACAGGCTATCAGTATTGTGTTTGGGAACCTTGCTTCTGGATGTAGGTGTGAGAAACCTGGGTGCCGGTGAAAGTGTAGACTTCTTGAGGTCACGGACTTTGGTTGACTTCTTTCCATTTCCCTTGAGCCTGGAACAATGCCTGGTATGTGGAAGATGATAACTATTTATTGGCCAGTTGATTAGATGTCGGGGAGAGGAGCCTGTTCTAGCATAGGCTGCTGTGCTATTTGAGTCCTCGGAGTACCTTTCTCATAGGTCTTACCAACTTTGAGCTCCCTTTCCATTCAGTCCCCAGACTCTTAGAAAGGCAGAGCTGAAATGAGCCTTCGAGCTCATTCAGTTGGACCCACTTGTTTTACAGATTGGGAAGCTAAGACCTAGAAAAGGAGAGGCACTCCCTCCAGGTACAAAGCTAATGGAAGAAAGAACTCAAGGATAGCTCTCTTGGTCCTACTGTTGTTTTATTGTACCACTCCATTCACCTTCATCTAAACATTCCTAGGATCTTCCTCCTCAAAAACTATTGTCAAGTATGATATGGTCAAACTTGGCCTGGCTTGTAAGGCTTTCGTAAAAAGCCCTGGTCTTTCTTTCTGCCCTTATCCTTCACTGTTGTCTAATGCAAACCTTAACCTTCCTGCCAGTCTAGCTGCAAGTGTTACTTCCTTTCTGGTGCTTTTCTTTACCACCCAGTGAAGAAGGACTTCCCACCCCTCTGTACTCACTCTTCGAACCCTGGTTTGGAGCCTCCAGATGGCACTTGTCTTATAGTACCTCCTAGGGTGGATTTCATGGGGGTCTTATTTCCCCTACTCTGTTGGAACTATTTGGAGACCCAGCACAGACTCTTTTGAAATGTTAGAGTTAGAAGGCTCTTGGGATTCATTCAGTTACTTGATGTTACATATGAGGAAGCTAAAGCCCATATAGCTAACTGACAGTGGAACCATAATTTCAACTCATATTTTCAGGTTTCTGTGCAGGGAAAGGCCTTAGTTTGTAATAGGGTGAAATCCAGAAAGGTCTTGGGGTCCTACTGCTACATTGGGCACCGGTCTGGACCCTCTGCCTTAGATTTCAGGAAGAGGGTAAGAGCTAGCAGATAGGGAAACTCTCCTGAGAGTGGTGGCTGTGGGTAAAAGATGGAGCTGCAGACCCTGTCCTGGTGCGGCCGGCCACCTCTGGAGGACCTGTGGCCTTAGCCCCCTGTTACCTGAGACGCTTCCTAGAATCCAACCACGATGTCAGTAGTATTTGTCTAGTTATTTATTGCTACCTAACAAACAGCCCTAAACTTAGGGGCTTAAAACATCAACGGTCATTTATTTTGCTCACAAATTGCAGTTTGGGTAGGGCTCATTAGGGAAAGCTTGTCTCTGTTCCTTGCAGCGTTGGTGACTCAGTGGCTAGGGGCTGGAATAGTCTGAAGACTTGTTACTTACATGTCTGACTGTTGATTCTGGCAGTCAGCTGGGACCTCAGCCGGGGAACACCTACATGTGGCCTCTGTGTTTGCATGCTTTTACAGCATGATATCTGAGTTCCAAGAGCGAGCATCTCAAGAGAACTAGGCAGAAATGCATGACATTTTAATCACCTAGCCTCAGAGCTTGCATAGTATCTTTTCTGTTTTACCCTGTTGATTGAGGTGATAATAAAGTTCAAGGTAAAGAGCTCTGTACCCCAATTCCAACATGGTGGAGTGTGTGACGGTGCTCCTCTGCACCTCTAGGCAACTCTCTGACACCAGGTGGGTGCCCTACACTTCAACTCAATTCTGAGACTATCTGCCAGAGAGAGCATCAGATCCCATAGGTTAGGGGCTCAGTCCCATAGACTGCCCTTTGCCTCAGATGCTAATCTAAAGCCCAGGTTGTTACCTGTGCTTCTGACAGACTGGCTACACATTAGAAGTTCCCATGACCCCTCCTTGGGTTTATTAGTTTCCTAGAGTGGCTCACAGAACTCAAGAAACCTGTTTACTCACTAGATTGCCATTTCATTACCAGGGATGTTATTGGATACGAATCAACAGCCAGATGAAGAGATACTATAGGGCAAGGTCTCGAACAAAGAATTTTTTTTTGTCCTGGGGAGCTTGGCTTTGCATAGTGGCATGTGGCACCATTCTGATTCACCAACCTGGAACTTCTCTGAACCCTGCCCTTTTGGGTTTTTATGGAGTCTTCAGTTGCATAGGCATGATTGATGAGATCATTGGCCATTGGTGGCTGACTCAGCCTCTAGCCTGTCTCCCCTCGCTGGAGTTCTGGGGAGGAGAACGACTGAAAGTTCCAATCCTCTAATAACAAGGTTGGTTTTCTTGGCATACAGCCCCCTGCTTAGGTGTTGTCCAAAATCACTCATTAACATGACAAAAGACACCTTGATCGCTGTCATCACTTAGGCAATTCCAAGGGTTTTAGGAGCTCTGTGCCAGAAATGGGACTAAGACCAATTCTATATTTCTTATTATAAATCACAACATCACACAAGTGGAGGGACAATAATTCCCATTTGATGAGAGGAGTATCTGCTTCATGTTGTTAGAAGGGCATGTGAGATGGGATAGGTTGTGGTCACTATCTGGAAAATGCAATCTACTACAGTCTGCCCTTTGATCACAAAACTTCACATCCTTCCCCAATGTGAAATACACTCAGTCTCTCCTGAAAGTTCCCCAGTCTCATCTTGTGAATGGCATCAGCTTGAAGTCTAAGATCTATCTGATCATGTGAGTCAGGTTCAGGTAAAGACGAAACGCTTTGGGTCCCTTTCTCTCATTGTGCGCAGTTCTTGAGTTCTTTTCTCTTGATGTGCAGACCTGAAAACTAAAGAGAATATGTTTCTGCTACTCCATATATCCTAGGGGGACAGGCCCAGAATAACTGCTGTAGATAGCCCTCTTTGCAAAGGGGGTACCAAGGCCACACAGCAGTTATTGGCCCATTGTAATTTTCTTACCCAGTGAGGCCTAAGTGACAAAGTATTTTTTAGGACCAGACAAAGGTCTAGTCCTACTCTAGCTTTTTTTTAAAAAAGAGGTTTATTGAGGGATAAATAAACTACAGTAAACTGAACCCTTTAAAGTGGCAGATGTCACGTAGAGGTGTCTTGCCTCATGTCTGGGGGTTGATGTTGGTATTTCTGGAACCTCAGCTGGGACTGCTGGAACAACTATATGTACCTTCTCTGCATGGCCTGGGCTTCCTCACAGCCTGGGAGATAGGAAGTAGAAGCTGCTGGTTTCTTGAGGCTTGGGCCTGAAAATCGGCATAGATTCATTTCAGTTGTTATTCTATTGGTCAAGGAGTCACAGAGCCCAGATTCAAGGGAAGGGGTGATTTTTATAGGAGACATGTCAAAGAATTGAGGGACCATGTTTTAAAACCTTTATAAGTATTTTCAGTATGGGTTTCCTAGAACTACATTTCTCCCCCTGTTGGCTTTGCACAGTATCTGGTTCTGCTTTGTAGAGCAGTCCTCTGGACTGGGGTTTTGGGGATTCCCTATAAGGCATCATTTTTTACCTGCCTCAGGAGGGGCTTCTGTCTTGTAAATACACTGTGTTCATTGCAGCTACTACTTAGAGGACTTGACATTCCCACCTAGAGAAGAACTCACTGATCCTCTTTGTGCTTCCCTAGAAATCAGCTGGAAGGTAGACAGGTAGGGCTTTGGTAGATTCTTAGATGTACTTTCAGAAGTGAAAAGGTGACTCAGTTTCTTCTCTGACCCTAGCTACCATTCTACTTACTCTGACAAGCTGTGGTTGACCTCAAGAGTCTCTATAGATGCTGGCCCATATGTAGTCCTAGTCCCACTTGGAGGATGAGGCATCCTGGACCCTGTTGAGGGCTTCCAACTATTTGAGATGAGGTTGCTTTGGGAACAGGAAGGCCAAGTCCTGAGTGTCACCCTGTCCTTTAGCTTTTTATCATGACCATCTCAGATGTCAGTGGGAGTTATTGAGCTGAGCCCCTGCTCTGGTCTGGGGGGCAAACTTCAGGACTTGCAAATGGGACTCAGGCAGCCTTCCTCTCCTTTCTCTTCCTTGGGTGCCTCAGAGTAGGGCCTTGAGGAATATAGTGAGAACGTCATCTTCAGAGTTGAGACAGTCACTGTGTGGTGGGAGGATGCTGATGTCCACTGAGTGAGCAAGGGCCCACCTTCATTGAACAGCCCTAGAATGGTGAATGGCCACCTCCCAGACAGTTCCACTGGGGAGCAGGCTAGTCTCCTGTTTAGTAGAGACTAAGCATATTGGAAGCTGGGCTCCATGTAACCTTAATATACAGACAGGCTCACTTCATGGCATCCACAGCCTGTCTTGTTACCTCTAGGGCTATTTCCTGGACCCCCCAGGAACCTTCCCAAACTGGCCCCAACTCAGTCCTCTTCCAGATACCGACACACTCAGAAATCCTGTCACCAGAACATGCTGAGTTCAGAAACCTCTTGTCATCAGGGACTAAAGATAGCCTTTCCTCGCAGAGAGTTCTTGGGTGCACTTGGCAATGTATGGGTCATCCCCTGGCATGAGTGGTTACTGCTGTGTTCCTGGAGGATGGCTCAGATCACTAAGCAAAGTGTTGGGCTGTGTGTTCTTATGAAACAAAACCAGAGGGAAGGGCACATACTTTGCATTTTAACTCTCACCTTCTGTCTGTGTATACATATACTGTCCATGTTGCTTTTTCTTTAAATTTCTCTTTCTGTACCATTAGTTTATACTTTTTCCTACTCAGTTGTCTTACATATTTGTCCATGAGTGTTTATGCTCCTCTGTTTCATTTAAATTTCCTTTGCGTTCTCCCCCACCTTTCTTCTTTCTTTCTCCTTTTATCTGTTTATCTTACTCCCTCTCCTGTAAATGTTGGTTTTGGCCAGTCACATGCTGCAGTGTTGGCATCCGTGCCTGTGCTGAGCAGTCGATCTGGCTGCCTGCTGACAAGGCGGTGGCATGAGTGCCCAGCTTCACAGTGTCTGCCTCCCTGGGGCAGGCTTGGGATTTTAGAATAAAGACAAAAGATGATCGGAGCACAGTCTTAGGTGTCTTGTGGCTGTGCTGTAATTACTTTTATATTTCTTTTACCTTCCTGGAGCTGTTTATGGTGTTCAACCAAGCTGTTTTTAAATGTACCTCATTTTAGCCCCACAGTTAGTATGTAAGGATACTAAGAGCAAGTGTGTTTCCTGTTTCATGGATAAAGAATCTGAAGCTCAGAGAATTTAGATGACTTCTCCATGAGCATATCCAGAAACTGAGGGAACCAGGACCAGGGGAAATCCAGGTTTCTAGACTCTTGGTCTGGTATATGATTTTGCCTTATAAGGGAGGACTTTGGGAACTGACAGCCATACTGGTCTGTGCTAAGTGCTTTGTGTAACTTTTCGTGTTGTTCTTTAAAGAAGGGGAGACAGGGAAATCTGTGAACAATATCCTGGGCAGGCATAAAGAGACCTAGGTTTTAACTATTTATTTTTTATCCATTCATTCAGTCACTCAATATAAATATTAATTCCTACTAAATTCTAGATGCAGTGCAAAGAGTAAGGGATATCAAGGTTAGTAAGACATCATCACCACCTTCAGCTGGGTCCACTGTCTAGTAAGGGAGGTAAGTGAGGAAACAATGTACAGTCCAGTAACATGTTACAAGTACCATAACAGACATTTTTCCAGGTGCAGTGGAGGTATCAAAACTTGGCCATCGGGGTGCCTGGGTGACTTAGTCGTTAAGTGTCTGCCTTCAGCTCAGGTCATAATCCCGAAGTCCTGGGATTGAGCCCCACACCGGGCTCCCTCTTCGGGAGAAGCCTGCTTCTTTCTTATTCCCCCTGCTTGTGTCCCTCTCTAGCTGTATTTCTCTCTGTCAAATAAATAAATAATATCTTAAAAAAAAAACAAAACCCAAAAAAACCCAACACCTGGCTGTCTACCTTTGGATGAAGTGGGGAGGTCAAGAGAGATTCCAGAGTAGAGTTACAGACATATGTAAGTGAACAAGCTAACATTCTAGGCAAAGCAAACAATATGTGAAGGCCTAGAGACATGAAAAGTTAGAAGTTTGATGTGGGTGATTTTGGGATTGTGTGTAGGAAAAGACAGATGACAAAGTGAAAATAGGGTCCAGATCACAAGGAGCCTTGTCATCCATGCCAGTGAATTTGGATAATGGTGAGTTTTAAGCATGAAGAGTTTTGTGTTTTTGAAAGATGTCAGGAAATGAGAGGATTGGCCAGAACTGGGTTAAGATTAAAGGTAGAGAGAGAAATTAAGAGATTGTTTTTTTTGTTTTGTTTTGTTTTTTTAAAGATTTTATTTATTTGACAGAGAGAAACACAGCCAGAGAGGGAACACAAGCAGGGGGAGTGAGTGAGGGAGAAGCAGGCTTCCCGCGAGCAGGGAGCCCGATGTGGGGCTCGATCCCGGGATTTGGGGATCATGACCTGAGCCGAAGGCAGTCGCTTAACCAACTGAGCCACCCAGGTGCCCCTAAGAGATTGTTTTAAGAGGCCTGGTGAAAGATCAGATCTGAACCAAGGAAGTAGCAATAGCAGAGGGGATGAGGAGGAAGGGGGCAGATCTGAGAGATGTGAAGGTTATAGAATTCATAGGACTCAGTCATTAAGTGCATCAGTGTGTTTGGGAAAGGAGCTGGGTACAGATGGTTGTAGGGGTGGGAAGCAGAGAACAAATATGGACCTTTTCTCTCCTCTGGAATGCATTGGAAATCATGAGGCAGTAAAAGCCAATGAGGGAAGCATAGAGCAGCATAGGAATGAGACCAGGTGAGAAGACATTCAGCCCAGGTGGATGGGAATGAGAGCAAAAGGGGTTCTCCTGTCTAAAGTCAGCCCTTCTAAATGGGCATGGGATCCCCATCCCCTTTACTGCCTGCTTAAGGAATTGCTCCTTCATTTGCCCTCTCTTACCCTGCACTGGCAGCTTCTCTCCACTGGATCATTCCAGTCATTATTCAAGTATACTGTGTCATATCTCCCAGCTTAAGCTAACCAACAAAATGCTTCTGTTGCATCACGTTCTCCTCTACCCACCACATTTCCTTGTTTTCCCTTTTGGCAAAACCCTTTGGAAGAGATACCTAAACTCTGTTTCCACTTCTCATTCCATTTTCTCGAATTCCTTCCAGTAATGCTTCCCTTCCTACCTGTCCGCCAAAATCTCTTTTCTCAAAGTCATAGCACCCTCCGTGTTGCTAAACCTAGTGATCAGTTGTTTGTTTCTTAGTCTTCTCCTTACTGGATTGTTAGCAAATATGACTCAGTTGATCACTCCCTATTTTTTTTTAAAGACATTATTTATTTATTTGACAGAGAGAAACACAGCTAGAGAGGGAGCACAAGCAGGGGGAGTGAGAGAGGGAGAAGCAGACTTCCCGCCTAGCAAGGACACCGATGTGGGCCTCGATCCCGGGATTCCATCATGACCTGAGCCAAAGGCAGTTGCTTAACAACTGAGCTACCCAGGTGCCCCTCCCTATTTTTTGAAAGTCTCAGGACATCAGTCTTCATGGTTTTCTTCCTTCCTTATTACATGCTTTTCTCAGTCAATCTTCTTCACTGGTTCCCCCTCCCTCTATGTGAGTCTGAAACACTGGAAAGCTCCAGCTCAGGCCTTGGGTTGATCCTAGATGAGCTCATATAGTCATACAGTTTTCTGTCTTTTATTATTGAAATGTGGTTGACCGACAACCTTACATCAGTTTCAGCCGTATGGCACAGTGATTTGACAATTCTATACATTATGCAGTGCTCACCACAGTGTCTTGTAACCCTGCAGTGTTATTACAGCATTATTGACTGTAGTTCTTAATGCTGTACTTTTCATCTCTCTGACTTATTTATTTTATAGCTTAAAGTTTGTACCTCTTAATCCCCTTCACCAATTTTGCCCATCCCCCCACCTCCCTCCCTTTTGGTAACTACCAGTTTGTTCTCTGTGTTTAAGGGTCTGTTTAGATTTTTTGTTTGCTTGTTTGTTTTTGGTTTTTGGATTCCACATATAAATGTAATCATATTTGTCTTTCTTTGTCTTATTTCATTTAACATAATACCTTGTAGTTCATCCATATCATTGCAAATGGCAAGATCTCCTTTGTTATGGCCAAGTAACAGTCCATTGTGTGTGTGTGTGTGTGTGTGTGTGTGTGTGTGTGTGTGTGTCACATCTTTGCTATCCATTCATCTACTGATGAACACTTAGGTTGCTTCCATAGTTTCGCTATTGTGAGTAATACTGCAATAAACATAGGAGTGCATATTTCTTTTTGCATTATTGCTTTCATTTTCATTGGGTAAACACCCAGTAGTAGAATTACTACATCAGATGGTATTTTTTTAATCTTTTGAGGAACCTCCATACTGTTTCCCATAGTAGTTATACCAATATACATTCCCACCAAAAGTGCACAATGCTTTTTCCATATGCTTGCCCATGTCTTTTTTATACTAGCCATACATAGTCATATAGTTCTTTTTTTTTTTTTTTAAAGATTTTATTTATTTGACAGAGAGAAACACAGCGAGAGAGGGAACACAAGCAGGGGGAGTGGGAGAGGGAGAAGCAGGCTTCCCGCCGAGCAGGGAGCCCGATGTGGGACTCGATCCCGGGTGTCCAGGATCATGACCTGAGCTGAAGGCAGTTGCCCAACCAACTGAGCCACCCAGGCGCCCCCATAGTCATATAGTTTTAAATACTATCTGTATAGTGCTGATGATTCCTAGGTGAAGTTTATAACCTTAATTCCATCTTACTGGGTGGTCTGGCCAAAAACCTTGACATCACCTTGACTTCTCTTTGTCTCTCATACCTTTTATCCAATTCATCAGCAAATCCTGTTGGCACAGCTCTCAACATAGATTCACCTCTTCTCCCCTTCTAATCCAAGCCATAATAATCTCTTGCCTGGTTTATTGGCATGTTGTTTAGGTGGTCTCCTTGCTGCCATGCTTGTCTCCCTGCACTTCACTCATGTGAAGTCAGAGCATATCATTTTTGTGCTCATACCCCTTCAAGAACTTCCTTTCTGTCTCAGAGTAAAAGCCCGAGTCTTATTATGGGTCTTCTGGTGCCTCTCCGACTAAGCTCCAGCCCTCTGCTCTTCTCACTCTACTGTGTCCACACTGGGCTTTTTGCTGCCCCAGAACCCAGTAAATAGGTAGTTGCCTCAAGCCTTTGCCCTATTGCTCCTTTTGCCTGCAACATTTCTCCCCTGCATAAACTCATTGTTTACTTAAGTCTATATTCACATTGTCCCCAGCAAAGGGGCCTGTCCTGATCTCCCTCACTGTGACTTTCTCTATATTTACCCTTTTTTATTCTTCTTCATTGGCTCCATATCCATCTCTCAGTGTTGGTTTATTTATTGTCTGTTCGCTTTAACACATAAAGCCATACTGCCTCCCTTCACCAGACTATAACCTATAGAGAGACTTTGCCTAATTTTAGTCTCTGCTGATCCTTGATGCCTAAAATAGCTCCTGGTATATATTTGGGTTAAGACACCACCATTCATTTAGCTACAGTTTCCCATTGCCCAACATGGGGAGAATTATCTTGTTTTCACTGCCAGCCTGCATTTGAGGAACTGGAAAATAGCTGGAGGGGACTGGCGCCTGTGAGTGAGTGAGAACCCCCTCTCTTCCATGCCCAGGGGATGCCACTTGCCATGGGAATATTGCCACTAAGGACCATGCATCCTCATTGCCAGTCCCTATTGTGTTCCCCCTTAAGCTTCTTTGTTTTCTGGGTTAACAGCTTATCCTGAACCCTCCTTCCATTTGGGGAAAAGACTGATGGAATCTGATTGTATTATTGAGATTACAGAACTAACTTCATTTGCAGAAAGTGCTCAGAGGAGATTCTCAGGCCAGAGCTCCTAGGAGAGAGAAGGAGATGCAAACATCAAGACCATGGAAGTTGCTCTTTGGGGAAGTAGAGGAGAGAGGCATGGGGATAGAAGGTTCAGGGCAGGGTTCTGCAATAGGATAGGGCAGGCCAATTATACACGCAGCTGACCTTTCCTACCTGCATCATTTTGCTATTAGACGGTTTATTACTTCTCATGCCTCTGCATTTACTGGGCAGTCCCTCTACTGGTACCCCCTGGGGTCTCTAATGTAGCAAAGTTCAGTCGAGTCCACGATGGCCTCATGCAGGGGCCAGGCTCACGTTGGGACGGCTGCAGGGACCTCGCTTGTGCTCCACAAAAGACGAGCCTGGCTTCCTAACATGACAGTCTCAGGGTAGCACTCCAGGTATGTGAGGGGAATTCTGTAAAGTCTCCTGAGGCCTCAAGTTCAGGATTTAGCTTAATTTCTGCTCCATTCTGTTGGTCAAAGCAAATCACAAGGTCAACCTAGATTTAAGGGGCAGAAAAAGAGAATCCAGCTTCTAATAGCATGAGCTGCAAAGGATTTATGGCCATTTTAAATTTACTCCCTTCCTCTTACATTCCAGATGTTTAGAATCCAAGGACAAAGATAAGCTCTTTGAAAAAGTTTGCCAAGTGATTATTCTGAATAGTGAGCTCCTTGTTAATTTAGTAATTATCAAGCTAAGACTGAGTACTATGAGTTAGCCACTGAGCTCAACACTTGATGTGTGTTGTCTCTATTCCTTACAATAACCCCCTGAGATGTGTGTTTGTTTTTTTTTTACAGATCAGGATACTAAGATTTAAAGAGATAAAGTTATTTGCTCAAGGTCACGTAACTTGTTAGTGGCTACTTTGAAATGTGAACCTAAGGCTTTATAATGTTCTTACCCTCTGTTGAGAACAACTGGCCTAGCATAACTTGGTGAAAAACTTAATACTAATGATAATTAACAGTCATAGTGAGTTATAGTATATGATGTCAGTTCACATCCATAGTCTAATTTGCCCATTATGACAACCCTGTGCTGTAATCAGGACAATTTTGAGGAATTGAAACTGGAAGCTCGGAGGGAGTGAGTGGCTTTGCTTATAGTAAAGGTAGAATTCCTAAAAAGGTAGAATCAGAAACATGGAGAGATATCAGTGAGTTCTTCTGTCAAGTGAGAATCCCATGAGGGCAAGGCCTTATCTATATTGTTTATGAATTTATCCCTAGGATCTTGGAGTGAGTGAATACTGCCTTCTCTGGGATGAACCTGGGGATGACTGGGCTCCTGGTCAGTGTGGGTAGGTCCCTTCTCCCATCCCGAGAGGCTGGCCTGCATGGGGAAGCTGCGCAAGGAGCCCCTGTAGCTCTGCCCAAAACTCAACAGTGATACAAAGACCAGCACCTTTGAAGGGAAGGGCCAGTCTCTTCTCTATTTGATCCTTCTTGAGAGGAGAGAAACTAAACTGTAGTTAAAGCAGGCTAGGTATTGGGGTGTCTGGGTAACTCAGTCGGTTAACTGTCTGCCTTCAGCTCAGGTCACAATCCCGGGATCCTGGGATCAAGTCCCACATCGGGCTTCTTGCTCAGCGGGGAGCCTGCTTCTCCCTCTCCCTCTGCTGCTCCCCTGCTTATGCTCTCTCTCTCTCTGTGTCAAATAAATAAAGTCTTAAAAAAAAAAACAAAGCAGGCTAGGTATGTAGGGTTTGAGAGAATTTCTTACCTTATAGAGATTTTTCCATGCTGGAGCTACTTCGGGAAGTTAGGGAGTCATCTGTCCTAAAAGCATGCTGGAGTTGGACTGACCACAGATCCTTACCATATTTCTTTTTTTTTTTTTTTTTTTTTAAGATTTTATTTATTTATTTGACAGAGAGATCACAAGTAGGCAGAGAGGCAGGAAGAGAGAGAGGAGGAAGCTGACTCCCCGCTGAGCAGAGAGCCCAATGCAACCTCGATCCCAGGACCCTGAGATCATGACCTGAGCCAAAGGCAGAGGCTTTAACCCACTGCGCCACCCAGGCACCCCCATATTTCTTTCCTATATGTGGCAGCCATGCCATCCACACCTCCCCCCACCCCCTATAAACACAGTGGCTTCATGGCCTGGTGAATTCTTACCTTGGGGTTTGAGGAGACTCATCTCTAGGGGAGCACATATCAAAATGTGTGGAGAGATGAGGCACATACAGGAGGCTTCCTAAGGGATTCTGAGTCTCATTAGATGCCTATCCTCTCCCACTAGAATTTAAGCTTCATGAGGACATGAGTTGTTTTTTTTTCTCTTCTATTTATTCTTGTGTCTGGTGCCTAGAGCAGGGCCTGGGGCATAGTAGGTGCTCACTAAGTATTTGATGAATGAATAAACACAGGTTGTTTTCTATTAAAGGCATCTTCTCACACCTCCAAATGAGAATAATGGAAACATAGAGTCCTTTGTGGAGTCCAGACACTGCTGGCTTACAGGGCTGGACCAATGATGACCTTTGGCACTCATGGTTCTGTGAAATAAATGAGGGACTTAAGGCCTCCCTTGACTGTGAGTAGGTTGGGATCTCCCCAGGCTCAAGCTTGGCGCATTGCCCTGCTGCTGCCTACCCTAGGGAGTGCTGAGGCTTTTTCTTTTCACACGTCCTTGCTGCGCAGAGTCTCTTTGGTCATTGGCTTGGCTGGGCATGGCATTTCTCTCATCTGTGCCCATGTACACGTGGGATGGCTCTTGTTTAACTTGCCCTTTTAAAAACAACTTAAGCATGTTGAGGTTTCCTGTTGATCGGGGGCAGCCAGAGGCTATGACCCAACAGGGAATTGTCGGCCAATCCCTGACTCACCCAAGCTCCAGTTTTCTGTATGTGAGTAAGCAGTGACAGCAGGCTGGCTCCAGGGCAGCTGGCTGCCTTCCTGTGGATGGCATGGCCCTCTGGAGCCTCTAAGGCTCTAAGGCTCTAAGGGCCGTGGCACAGGGGTCAGGTAGGCCTTCGTAGCATGCAGCATTGGCTGTCTTTGAACTAAAAGAAGATGCCCGCTGTCTTTGAACTAAAACTGTTCGAGAAGAGCACCAAAAGTCGATAGTGATTACCCTAGCAGACAACTCGAAAAGTGAACTGAAAGAGAAGTCTGCTCATGGTTCTCATCAGTAAGCTCACCTTTACCTTTTCCTTTCTTTATTTGTCCTCTCCATTCACTGAGCACCTTCCAGAATCCGAGGATGTGTCTTTCCATCTGGAAGAAATTGCGGACTGGCAGGGAAGAGATCTAGAGGTCTTGAGGGAGAAGAGGTCTCTGATACTTATAAATGCTGCATTTGAGACAGGGCCGCACAGGGTGCTCTGAGGGTTTCTGCTGGGTTATGTCAGGAACCTAAGCAGTTCACAAGGATGGCAGAGGCCACTGCTTCCTCCTAGGAGGGGCAGCGTAGTATTCTATAGGTTCCTGTCCTGGCTTCCCCTGTCACCAGCTGAGGGACCTTGGCTGAGATATTTAGCCTTTCTGTGCCTCCATGATTTTCACTTGTAAAGTGGAGATAATAATAAACAATAATAATTGTGTAGGGTTTTTGTGGAGACTGAGTGAGTTAATAAGATGTGTAAACCCAGTTATCTACAACTCTTCCCCATATTGACTAACCAGCAAGTGGGTTTAGTGCTGAGAAGTAGTGGGTGCTTGTCTGAAGGGGTGCCTCCGCTGAGGAGCTGGCCTCCCCTCCTCATGGGCATCCTCGCTGACGGAGCTGAGAGGAACCTTGCTTTTTCTTTCTTTCTTTCTTTCTTTCTTTTTTTTTTTTTTAAAGATTTTATTCATTTATTTGACAGAGAGAGATCACAAATAGGCAGAGAGGCAGGCAGAGAGAGAGGAGGAAGCAGGCTCCCTGCTGAGCAGAGAGCCCGATGTGGGGCTCGATCCCAGGACCCTGAGATCATGACCTGAGCCGAAAGCAGAGGCTTTAACCCACTGAGCCACCCAGGCGCCCCGAGAGGAACCTTTCTTGAGGAACCCTGCTGATGCTTTTGATAGACCTTCAGGGATCTGAATTCTGGTCACAACCCAAGCTGAGGGGTGGGTAGTAAGCTGTGCCAGTAACAGAAGTCTCAGGAGACGGGAATTTGTTAAGGAGCGAAGGGCTCGGGGGTATATTTGGGGTACTTCAGGAAGCAGCATGCAGGATTTGCTTTCTAGTAGCTCCCCAGAGCCGAGCAACAGCATTTCTTCCCAGTGCCACATTCAGCGGGGTTATGTTGGTAGCTTGAAATCAGCTGCGGTGGGAATATTTATACTGCAGACGTTGGCCGATGTTACAGATCTGTGCTTTCTCTTACAGAGGGCTGATGACTAAACATTCCACAGCACAGCCCTGGCCTTGAGGTTCTCTGGTTGGCCAGGGTAGCTTCTTGGGATCCTCTCACCTGACCCAGCTGGCCTCTGTTCCAGACAGCACTCAGGGCCTCTGGGATGGAATGGCACAGAGAGGCCCATTGAGTTTGGCCAGCTGTGGATAAGCAGCGTTGCTTGCCCTGAGGACGGCTTTGAAGGGTGTATTACTCGAATAGAGTACTTCAAGCCTGGGCATCCTGCAGGAAAGAGATACCGAGTTCTCCAAAAACAAAATGCCATGCCTCTGGTTGTCAGGCCACTCACTGCCATTTTCTCTTCTTTCCTTTTTCTGTTTTTGTTCTTGTTGCTTTTAGGTCTCAGTCAGTCTCTCCACCTCCAGTTCTCTCCCCACCGAGGAGTCCCATCTACCCACTCAGTGATAGTGAAACGTCAGCCTGCAGGTACCCAAGCCGCTCCAGCTCCCGGCTGCTCCTCAAGGACTGGCACTCCCGCAATCTTTCACCCCCAAATCCTCAAGCTCCCTCCCCAGACACTTCACCACCCGTCTGTCCCCTCAAGGCCACCAACTTCAGTTATTTGGACAGAAGCCCTTCAGTGTGCAAGAGAGAGGACCAGAAGGAGAACGTGCAAGGGGAAGCCCAGGATGTAGAGGGAGTAGCTGCTTGCCTCCCCCTTGCCCAGAGCACCCCATCCCTAGGGCCAGCAGCTGGCCCACGGAGCTTCTTTCTGAACCGCACTGGCACCCGTACCCACAGCCTGGGCATCCGGGAGAAGATTTCAGCATGGGAGGGGCGCCGAGCGGCTTCGCCCAGGATGAACATGTGCGGGGAGAAGCGGGAGGGCTCTGGGGGCGAGTGGGCGCTCAGTGAGGGCTGTCCCAGCGTGGCGCCATCCCCCTGCAGCTCAGAAAAAGCCTTCGATTTCAAAGGCCTCCGGAGAATGAGCAGGACCTTCTCAGAGTGCTCCTACCCTGAGACCGAGGAGGAGGGAGAGGCACTCCCTGTCCGGGACTCTTTTTTTCGGCCCGAGAGACGGGCAGGCCGGAGTGAGCCCAGCGCCTTCCTCAGGGGGCATAGCAGCAGGAGAGAGAGCTCAGCAGTGCTGAGTCGGATCCAGAAAATCGAACAGGCCCTGAAGGAGCAGCCAGGTCGGGGACTCCCCCAGCTCCCCAGCAGCTGCTACAGTGTAGACCGAGGGAGAAGGAAGACTGGGACCTTGGGTACCTTGGAGGAACCGACAGGGAGCACAAGTGTGAGCACTGGCAGCCGGGCAGGAGGAGTGTCTGGAGTTGCGGGGGAGGCAGGTCCACCCCTGGAGAGGGAAGGCAGTGGCCCCACTAAGCCAGGGACCCCTGGAAATAGCCCGAGCTCCCAGCTGCTGCCGTCAAAGAGCTCCCCTGATCCCGCTGTGAACCCTGTCCCCAAACCCAAGCGCACCTTTGAATATGAGGCTGACAAGAACCCCAAGAGTAAGCCAAGCAATGGTCTACCTCCTTCGCCCACACCTGCTGCTCCACCCCCCTTGCCCTCCACCCCAGCCCCACCAGTCACCCGGAGACCCAAGAAGGACATGCGTGGTCACCGCAAGTCCCAGAGCAGGTAATGAATACTCCTTCAGTGTCTTTAACAGCCAGGCACAGTGGCTTTCTTTTCAATGGAAGTTTCAAAAGCAGACTGTAATTGTGGGTCACAGTCAGTAGTGCTTCCTAGGTCCAGAAGCAGTGAATCATCGTCAGGCAATAACAGAGTTAGATGAAAAAGAAATTGTTCTGCTCTTGCTGGGATAACAATACGTAAATATGAGTGGGAGGGTGAAAACAGTTCTTCCAAATGTTGTCTCCTGAAGGTGTGGCCAGATTTGGCCTTTGGAGGAGAGTTGGACTGTGTCTTGAGCCCTGTCAGAACTTCCTTGGTCCCTATGGGAAGGGTAGGGCTACCTTCCTTTTAGATAAAATGGACAGTCCCTTGAGGCCTAGCAGTAGGATCTTAGCCTCATGACCACTTGAAATGCCAGCATTAGAAACTTACTTCTTTGAGGGAAACATCATCTGAATACTGCAGGTTGTCCTTAACACAGTAGTATTGACACATTTAAGGTGATTTTCTCTTTCCTGAGAGCTTCCTGGCCATTTAGGGACCCTAGGCCTATAGGGAAAGGGAATCCTTAGATCCTGAAAGGGGAGACTGAGGGGAAAAGGAGTTTGAAGAACATTTCACTGGCTTCTTGGTCATGTCTAAGAATGACCTGTCCTGACTCTCTAATTGTCTTCCTGGACAGTCTCAGCATTCTTGACCGTGGACTACCTGGGCTGTCTTATAGTAACTGGGAGCTGGAGCTGCTGGGGTTCAGGAAAGTTGGCAGGCAACTTATTCTCTGAATTGGGGTAGGTTTGGAGTGGGCCTCCTTGGGAAGGCCTACCCCCTCTCCCTCATTGCCTTTCTCTTCTAAACCAAAGTCAGATGGCATTCAGGTTTATTTCACTTCTTGGGATTCTTCCGTTGGGCCCCATACTTGAGGCTGCATCCCACATATCCCATCTCATAAAGATAACTGTTCAGCCATGAGATCAGAAAATTTCAGATCCATGGGCCAGAAGAGCCCTTGGCTAAGGGTAATCCTATGTTTTGGCTCACCCCAGCATGCTCACTGACTCTTAAGTTTTTAACAGCCTACCAGGAATGTTTGCTTTGTTCTTATTTATCCATTTCTGTAAACACCCATCTCGAGCCTGCCATGCACCAAACCTGTCCTGGTTAAGGGCACACAGACTCAGATAAGATGGGGTTCTTCCCTTCTTCCATTCTTGATGTGGTAGAGGAGGTAGGTGCACAGATAAATCGCAGATGCTGTTCTGTGTGACATGATCCCTGCAGACACCCAAAGGAAGAGGCAGCTGAATTAGGCTGGGGAGTGAGCGAAACCTCCTTAGAGAGGGAGTTGCTGAGCTAAATTTAGAAGAGCAAAAACTTTGCAGTTAGCTAGGTGGAAAAGGGGGGTGCGGGAGAGCACATCAGTCTGCAGGTTTACACATACTCCCACACACATTACATTTGTACATGATACACACACGCACAGGCACCATATATGGTAGGCTCACTTCATGTAAGAAATAACTTTGCAAATTAAAAAATCTGTGCTCTTGGGGAAGAAGAAGACCATTCTAAAAGTATAGGCTGTTTTATTTGCCTGTTCACATAGTAAAGCATGTTTCCTTGAGGAGTAGGTTAGTTTTTCTATTGTGTCAGGTATGATTCTTACATTTAATGCACCATCTTATTTTTAAAAAATGCAAGCCAAATATTTCTCTGGCTATTCAACCAAAGAAAAAGACATCTATTGAAAAAAGTCTGGACAAACTGGTGCCTACCTGAGGGATTTTCAAGGGTAATTTGGTTGAACACGAGTTGTGTCTTGTTTGCTGAATTGAGGACTACCTCCAAAAGATGTTGATCCCACCGGGTGTATATCCATGAGCGCTTGATTTCAGACCACCGGTTTCTGTGGGCCCACGTTCAGGAACCACTGCATTCAACCATTGCATATTTCGCTGGGTGAGAAATCTGGGTTGGCGACAGATTTGGGAGCCATCATGGTAGGAATAGTAGATCGAGTGATGGCCATCAGTACTTGGTGCCCAGAAAGTACAGAGTGAGAAAGAGAATTCCAAAGACCGAACTCTGAGAGACTGTAGCATTCAAAAGGCAAGTAGAAAAGGTGAACCCCTCACAAGAGCCTGAAAAGTAACTGCCAAAGAAGCTATTGACTATCATAGAGACGAAGGAAGGAGAGTGCCGGTATAGAGTGTTCAGCTGTGTCAAGTGCTCCAGTGTAGCCAGGCAAGCTGAGAACAGAAGGTGGCTTTTAGGACACCTTTGGTCCTTGACTTGCATCCCAAGATTCTCAGGAGATTTTCATTAAAGAAAGGCTGAGATGTCTAATGTACCCATAAGAAGAGGGAAGTGTTCATGGGTGGGAGGAGGTCTTCAGTCAGTGCCTTTCCTTTCTCCCCCTCCCCAGAAGTTTGCTGGGACCTGGCTTGGGGAGAGAGAGGATGCAGCTGGGGTCCCATCTTAGATGTGTTAACAGAGGAGGAGAGGAGAGAGTATTGTGAGCTCAAGCTGTCTGAGGAGCTAACAAGCTGTGGTTTTGAAATTCTGCAATCGAGGGGATGGCCATTTGCAGTGTGCAAAGGGGCAGGTTACTAGCTGAAGGGAAGCTGGGTCTTCTGGAAGTGGCTCTGACTACAAATTGCCCTCCTAGTTCCACCTCAGAAGCAGTGTGGTTTTGTTTGTTTTTTGGTTTTGGAAGTCTCAGCCATTCCTCTTCCAACAACCCAACTACCACCAACTGCCTCCCTGACTCCCCAACAGCGTGGGCACCTCCATCCACTGTTGAGCCCTTACCACCTGTTCAGATCCAGAGCCTTTGCTAGGAGGCAGGTGTGATGGAGACTCCAGAGCAGAACAGGCACTCCATTCTTGTGGTCCTGGCAGATACTTTTCAAGGTGGATATGCTCCAGGACTTGGAGGCCCAGGTCAAAAGCTTAGACCCTGAGGCCAGACAGCCTGGGTGAGTCTTGTCCCCGTCACATCATCTCCCTGAACCTCCACCTTCTCATTCATGAAATGGCACGATAGCTCGTAGCAGCATATGAAGGTTAATGAGGTTCACATGCAAGGGGTTTGATAGAGCATCTGACACACAGCCCCCTTCCCAGCTGTGGGAGTTGTTACAGGTATTATTTGCAGGCACCCAGTCTGGATCCTCTCAGACCCTTTTCTCCTCATTTGAGTGGTAAGTTTTGATCTATGTTGATGCGTTGCCTGGTACCTGGTTGGTGAGGAGGACCTCTGGTCTTTTTGTTGCCTATGGCCATTCCCCCAACAAGGCAGTTGGAATCTAGTTTTGCTGGAATGACTCATGCTCTTGTTATCTACAGAAAATCCTTTGAGTTTGAGGATGCATCCAGTCTCCAGTCCCTGTACCCCTCTTCTCCCACTGAGAATGGTACTGAGAGCCAACCCAAGTTCGGATCCAAAAGCACTTTAGAAGAGAACGCCTATGAAGATATTGTGGGTAAGCAGTGGCAGAGGTAGTGGGCTTGTCTCTGGGGGCTGCAGAGCAGGAGCAGGGGGGACACCCCCAGGTTCTGCTTCATTCACTGTGGGCAGACTCGGCTAAGCTTCTGGAACTTCTCAAGAAAATGGGCACTAGAGGAAGCAGCTTAGTTAAGACTGAGCAGCTGAGAAATTAAAGCCTGACCTTGAATAAACTGAAACTCAGAGGTTTTCTGGGACCACAAAAAGGGGAAAACCATATCATCCTGTTTTTTTCCCCGCTCAGAGGCTTCCTTAGCTGTGTGTCCTTCCCTAGCTGTGTGTCTTTAGGCGAATCACTTTTCTGAGACCTCTGTCTTCCCTCACAAAGTGGTGATGGTGATTTCATGATTTTAACAATAATGATAACAGTTAATAAAACTTAAAGGGATTATTGTTAGGATTCAGTGAGATAAAATGTTTATGAAAGTACCTAGCAAAGTGCCTGGTCCTTAATATCTGTCTCCTACTTTGCCTTAAAGAAAGTGGTGTCAAGGAAGCATCCGAGATTTTACTCTGCTTGCAGACAAGTTTAGCCCTCCCTGGTTTCACAGATGCTGACAGAAGACACAAGAGTCTTGGATCGGAGACAAAGGATTTTATTGCTCACGGCACAGCAGGAAGCATGAGCTCAGTGTCCATGTGGGTCCTCCTTTCTCCCAGGTCCTGTGGGGCAGTGTAGAGGAGGTCCAGGTAGAGGCTTTACTCACAGTGGGTCTGTGTCCCAGCTGAGGAACTCCAAGCTTAAATAACCCCAATCTTTGCAGAGGGTAGCTAGCAAACGTGCCCAACCTTGCCCCACAAAGAGACATTGTCTTTATTCTGGTCAGGAAACAAATCTGCCTCTACCCTCCAGGGAGACATTGTGTGTCTTCTGAAGTTGTTTGCCATACATCTTTGAAACAGTAGTCTGGATGGTTCATTCCTCTGGCTCACAAGTCAGGAATGTAAGGTGCCATGGAGAATTATCCTTCAGCAACTGGGAAGATTTGGTGTTGGCAAACCTGTGTTCCGGGGTCAATGAAAACCCAACAGACTGGGGTGGGATGGGTTTGTTTTGGGCTTTCATTTTAATTCTGGCCTCGTTCTCTGCAGTGGATGCTTCAGTGTTGTTCAAGTAATGTGTGCTGTGTGAGTGTAGATCTCTCAAGGGAAGAGAAGCAGTGTACTTGTGCACTTGACACTACTCTCTCATCTCCGGATCTGTCTCATCTGTGCATTAGGACGTGAGGCTGGAGACGGTAGTCTTAGATAACACATTAGAGAGGGAAGTAGCCCTAATGGAGAGCCCTCCAGATTCTCCTGAGACCAGGGAATCTTCGGAAGAGGAGGTCATCTATTCCCTCATTTGCTTTGAGCCACTGGTTTCATCATTTTCTCCCTAGAACTTGCTGGGCTGGCATTTCTGGAAAAATAGCAGAGCAGTGCTTGGATCCACATAGGCACTGCTTCCTCAAGAATGGAGTTCTTAGTATACAGCCATCCAAAATTAGGTCATAACAGGAAGACTGTGGGAGTGGGATCCCTAGAATAGCAGAAGGGTTTAGGGAGGGAGGTCTTTTCCCTTAACACTGGGAAAAAGCTTTGTTTCCATGGTCCCCAGAGTTGAGGTCAAGAGCTGTGGGGATCAGATGCACAACCCCGTCTTCCTCCCCACTCCCGTTGCAGGGTACATTCCTGTTTCCTCTAGTTGAGAAGAAATCGGAATGTGTTCTTGCTGTCCGGGGCTCTTGGGAGCACCCAGTGCGGTGGCTGCAATGGGCAGAGGAGGCTCGAGTTCTTAGCCTCCTCCCTCAGCACAGCAGGCTCTGCCCACGTTGTGATCCTCTTCTCTGAGAAGGCTCTGCAGCTCATCTGGGCTGACCAGGGATTTCAGGTGGGGAGATGGATGTTTCTGCATCAACTGAACTAAGAGAAAAAGATACTTTAACCATTTCTCCCTGGCCAGAGTTCCACGATCCCAGACTCTGTTTGGGGTTGTTTGGGGACTGTGTCTGGTGGAGCAGGGGAAAAGGGGAATTTGGGGGGCACTGGGCAAGAAAGCTGTTCTTCAGGCCTTGTTTGGTCAGGTTAGAGAGAAGAGGAGGAGAGAGGCAAGTGTGTCTGGTCCTCAGTCTCCAGACTCAGTAGATGGTCTTTCTGCTGCTTTGGGATGCAGCACGAGGAGGGAAGGAAATATTGGAGCAGCATGGCTGCTTCCTGAATGGATGAGCGAGAGCAAGGGGTAAGGGCTGGGATGGGAAGGAGGCTGCAGTGGGGGCATGTTCCTTTGCTGCTCACCTAGCTTCTGGATTTGGAGCATTGTGCAGAGTAGGGGATTAGTACTGGGAGGGTATTGGAAGGAGGGCAGGGAGTGACCCAGGCACCTGGATTTTGCTTCAGCCTTGCGGGATGAGGGTGTAGGGCTGTTCAGCATCTGTAGTTAGTTCACTGCCCTGGACATAGCTTCCTCCTTTGTATCCCTCACAACAGCGCTGGCTAGATTTCTAGACCAGGGAGGCTAGAAGGAAATCAAAGAGAGACTATCTCTTTCTCTTAGATTCTGGTTGATCTATCCTTTTCTTCTTCTCTGGTCCAATAATTTGAACCCCCCCAGAGGCTTCTCGGGGGCCCTTATTGCTGAATTCTGAATGTCATTTTCACTTTTTGCCTGGGATTGACCAGTTCCTTGGGCTTCCCAGGAGCCTCGTATTCTGTTCTTGGCCCAGCCTGTGCTCTGTGAGCTTCAGGTCATTTCTGGTTCTGTTTGGATTAACCAACACTTCGGCTGCCTTGCTTGCACAGGGACAAAGGCTTGTTTTGGTGTGTGATAATGGACCTATGGGGGACAGGGAGCACCCATGTTCAGTCTCCATCTTGGGGACCAGCTGACTGGATTGGAGTTTCTGGTTAGAGGTTGAGGATCAGTTGGCCCAGAAACTAATATGTCTTCTCTGTGAGCAGTGGACTTGAACGAGGAGCCTTAGGGAATTTGCTGGACTCCCGTCCGCATCAGGCATGACGCCTGGGACCTGGGCTGGGATAGTCCAAGACAGGCTAGGTTTGTCCTGCTAATTTACAACAGAGGGGTTCGAAAATAAAGTTACTGCCTTTCTGCTTCCTGGGACTGTTAATTCTCGCCTGTCCAATTTGACATCTGCCCCTGGAAGATACTGCTGTCCCACAAAGCCTATAATCATTTGCATTCTGAGCTTGACACTTAAAAATGCACTGAAGGAAGCAGCTTATTAGGGAGTTATGTGGAGTGGCCTCGGCGCCTGACCAGGGAGCCTGGACTGCATTCCTGCAGAGATTCCCACTCCCATCAGCTAGTTGGGGCTGAGGGAGAGTTTCCAGGAACTGGAGCAGGATGGGAGCTGGGGACAGGGCCAGTCAGCCTGACTGCAAAGCTTTTTGAGCTTCTGCCCTTTCTGTCTTCTTCTGTCATCTGTCCCCAGGCTGGAGAGTAGCAAGGAACAAAGGGTACCTAACAACACCGATGCTGCAGCCCAGGGGACCTGGTGGCTGAGGATGGGTGGCAGTTGGCCCCTTCGAGCTCCCCATCTGCTGTGCCATGTGTTGGGGGAGTGGGGGTAGTTGGGCCTTTATCCTGGCCCTCTGTCTACTGCGTGAAGGAGGGAAAGAGGCTGAGGACCAGGAGAAACAGCTGGTTGGAACCAGGACAGGTTTTGACAGGGAAGCTACAGACCCAGGGCCCTGGCCAGGGCATGGTCAGGAGGCTTTGGATTCTGTTGAAATTCTCAGTGTCTGTGCACTTACACACCTCTTCCCTAACTGGTTCTTCTAGAGTGTGTGTGTGTGTGTGTGTGTGTGTGAGAGAGAGAGAGAGAGAGAGAGAGAGAGAGAGAGAGAGAGTGTGAGTGAGAGGGAGAGCTGTTTGGTGTGTGGCTAATAACCAAAGGAGCTGTGGGGAGGAGTGGGGGCAGGGCTGGGTGGGGCCGGTTTCATCCTTCAAGAGGATCGGTATGAGAAGTTTGGGCTCTGACAAGCCCCTTTAAAAGAGTGCAAAGCAGAAACTCTTGGCAATGCCCTTGTTCCATATGTCATCAGCAAAGCTGGGAAGGGTTGAGACCTCTGGCTTCCCCAGCTGGGCTTGATGAGATGGGGCTGCTCAGGGCCAGGCTTCTGGGGAAGAGGGCCTACCTCTTCTGCCTCTCCTTTCCTCAGGCAGTCAGTGCGGATTGCCCTTGAGGAACCTGTGCGGGTGGGAATGCAGTCTGGTGGTCTTCCAGGCTTCCTGTCTCCCATCCATGCCCCTGCTAACTCTTTACCGTGTCTCTCCGCTTAGCTGTGGCTGCTCCAGCCTTGCTGTAGTCCTGGTGCGCTGAAAGGAAGTTCTGAGCCCTATTCCCCAGCCTTCCTCCTCTCCCGTCTCTGGGCCATTGCTTTGGGAGTAATTTTCTCTCAGCAGGTTCAGGTGTGGTTCTCCTCGGGGCCTGCGTGGTCTCTGCCTATTATCCCCATCCCCTGGGCACCCTGACTCGCTGGGAGTCAGGACGTACAGGGAGTACGTCCGTGAGACAGCTCCAAAACAGCGGCCAGAAACAATCTAGGACATGGAGAGTAGCAGGTGAATGAGGGCTGTGAGGGCCTAGCTGAGGCTGGGGAGGCAGGACTTGGGCTGGGGCAGGCAGTCATTTCCTGGAGCACCGACGAGTGGCCTGGTTCTATCAGAGAGGATTTGAAACATTGCTGAAGAAGAAAGAGGCAGGTGTTAGGCTGGGAAGGCAGGAGGAACAGGCTTTTGAGGCTTTCCTGAAATTTTGTTTCCAGAGGCAGCGCTAGTATTGAGACCCTGGTGTTCCCAACCGTTTTCTCCCAGATCATCTTGATGTGTCCCAGTGTTGTGCAGCTGTTACTTCCCTGAGCCTCAGTCTCCTACATCTGTGTCTTAAAGCTTTGGATTTTGTATCCGTGTTCAAAGCTCTGATTCTTGGGGAAGAAAGAAGGAAGAGAAAGAAGGAGGGAGGGAGAAGAAAGGAAGGAAGGGAGGATGGTGGAAAGAGACTTTGCCTTGGGAGTCATGTCATGGCACTCAGAATCTATTAGGAAGTTTAGAAACATGTATCTAAAGCAGTGGTTCCTAACAGGGCAAGGGAGTAATTTCATCCATCCACCAATCCTCCCTCCCTTCTATCTTTCCATCCCTCTCTCCTCCCTCCCCACCCCCTGCCTTACATCCATGCATGCATTTATCCATCTGCTCAGGGGACGTTTGGCAGTGTCTGGAGACACTTTTGGTTCTTATAACAGGGGATGCTACTGTCACCTAGTGGATTGAGGCCAGGGTTGCTGCTGAGCATCCCACAAGTGCATGGGAGAGCCCACCGCCACGAGAATCATCCAGCCCCAAATGTCAGTACTTTGGAGGAACTCTGATCTCAAGGAGTTGAGACAAGGTCATCCTGTTGGTTCAGGGCTGATGATAAGGACTCTGGCTGGTCATCCATCCAGCCCAAGGCAGTTTGGATTTGATGAGCTTGGAATAAATGTTCTTCCTGTCCCCATCTGAACAGTGGTGCTCTGGCTCTATTTCCCAGGGTCAGGAAGATTGTATCCTGGTATTTTTGAGTCCTGGACCCCCCACCTCATCAGTACAAGTCATATACTGGAGAGGGACCAAGAAGTACTGAGTCTCTCCTGCCCTCTCCCAAAGTGCCCAGAGTGGGGTAGGCTGGATGCCATTTTTGATGCTTGGCTTCTTGAGCAGGGTTGCCAGGCCAGCTCTGCTGAGTCAGGACTCTGGAATGGAAACCAGTCATCTTTATAGCATGGCTGTGTTACAGGAAAACGTCTGCTCAGTTGCTAGTGACTCTGCTCGGTGCTTGGAATCACTTTATCCAGTCCCAGATCCTCTCTTGACCTGTTCTTGACTCAGACCTTCAAGAGATTTATGTGGCTCATCTGGCAGCTTGATTAGGTGTGACAGAAATCCTCCCTTCACACCACCTCCCTCCCACTACCTCTGTGAAGGCATTTCCTAAAGTCAGTGTAGTTTTCCATGGTAGTAGTAAGTAGATATCCCCAGTTTGGGGGAATCTTGACTTTGGAAATCAAGAATTCTGTAAGCATATAGGGATTGGTTTTTCTCCTGTGTCGCATCCTAGGAAAGCCTACAGTCCCAGTGGCCTTCTTTGTAGCCCTATAGCTCTTTCCTCTGCCTGCTCCCTGAGAAGTGAGGCACATCGGGCATCTGCAGGGCTCAGCGGTCACCAGTCTCCATCCCACTGCTGAACAGAAGAAGAGGAGTGAGCCCTGGTCTCTTCATGTATGCTGCCCCCAGCAGAGGGTAGCATATACATGTTGCTCACTGGTTGCCTGGGTCCCCAGTCCCAGACAGGGGCATCCATGTGGCGGGGGGGATATGGAAAGACAAGGGAATGGGAACAGTGGGCCATATTCACTTACAGTGCCCACAGATCTGTGGCAGGAGGCACATGATGTTCTGGGGCATAGAAAAGGCCAAGTTTGTGTTGCAGGGAAAGGGGCAGGCAGGCAGGGCTCTGGGAAGGAGATGCTTTTGCGGGCAGGACTGTGCTTTCTACTCCTTGAGGCTGGCTGGCAGTGCCAGTACAGTGCCTGCTGCCAGGGATCATAACCATTGGTCCTGAGAAGCCACAGCTCCCCACCCTCAGCTCTTTGGCAGAGATGGCTAGCAGGCCTTTCACACCTCCCCTGTGTCACAGCAGGAGGGCTTATTCCAAAAGGGGAGTGAACACCATTCTCTTGTTGCAAGGCCAGCAGTGGAGGAAACAGAGTGACCCTGTAGTGAGAGCACTGTCACTGCTTGGCTCACCCCTGTTCTGGTGTGGGCTTACCTGTGGACCAGGTGGCACAGCTGCCCTGAGAGAGCCAGTGCACAGTATAATAGGTGGGAGGGAGGCCTGCGGCTCCTTGTGGTTGGGTCGTGTTCCTCCGTGCCCAGCCCCCAGAGTGGGTCCTCAGGGCGCATCGGTAGCAGGACAGCTGTGTGAGCTCTGAAAGCCTTTCCTACCTTGAACTGTGCATTCCTGGGGCTTCCACAGCAGGAGGACTGGAGCCAAGGAATGAAGCCCGGTGTCAGGTTTGTCCTCTGCCTGGGCACAGGCAGGGTTGCCGAGCCAGTCTTCTGCAATCTCCAGTTTTATAAAGCAGAGGCCAGACGAGGCTGAGCTGAACTGGGGGTGGGGGCTTTGCTTCTGGACTTGGAGCTGAGATCTGTTTGTAGCCGTCCCACTGCAGACGGGCAGCTGTATGACTCATGGGCTGAAGGGCCAGGCAGAAGCCATTCTCTTTGGTTCACAGGAATTCTGCTTGTTTATTTGTGAGTGTGTTTCCTCCTTCCCTTCTCCCAGTCTCTGACTTCTCCCCCTCTGCAGGAGATCTGCCCAAGGAGAATCCATATGAGGATGTGGACTTAAAGAGCCGAAGAGCAGGACGAAAATCCCAGCAACTGTCTGAAAACTCCTTGGACTCTTTGCACAGGATGTGGGGTCCTCAGGACAGGAAGTACAACAACCCACCCCCTCAGGTAATGGCAGCCCCGACTTGGGCCAGCACAAAGGCCGCAGTGGAAGCCTGTCCTGCCAGGGTGTGGACTCGTTTCCACTCACACTCTTTCCCTCACTAGTGCTTGGCAAAGGAGGTGACCTCAGGAAAGAGCTCTGCATGTGGGCACTTCTGCCATGTCGAAATTCTTGTGAGCACCCTGCCCTCCGTGCTCCTCTTCACTACTCGAGCTCTGCACTGCAACACGGAGGCACGAGCCCCAGCGGCCTCCTGTCCTGTCATTGTTCCTGGTCCCCTCCTGTGGGGAACAGGAAGACGGGACCCTGGTTTGGAGTATTGGTATTCGGCAGCTCTGGCAGAAATGATCTCAGTACTGGCATTTGGGGGCCAGGCATAGGCCCAAGAACCAGATTTGGAGAGCTACATAGGTGTCTACCACAATTGGAGTGTAAGACTGATCTTCAAGGAAAGGACTGATAGAAGGCAGAATGAGAAAAATGGTGAAGAGTCAGAGGAGACTGTTAGACTCTAGCTCATCTGGCCTTGTCCAAGGTGGACAGGAGGCAAGAGAAGGGAGGTGGTTTCTCGGACCTACCCAGGCAACTCTACTTCTCTTTGCAAATGGAGGGACCTGGACATTTTATAACATTGGCTGGAGAATATAGAAAAGATTTCTTCTGGCTTTGGAATGATGTCTAATCATTTTTATAGAAGAGTCACTTTTCTCATGTGCTGTATTCAGACAGGGGTCCACTGAGTTTGTGTGGCCAGCCTGATTGGGTGGGAAGAGGACGCTGGAGGATGGGAGGAAGGAGGACGGGCTGAAGAGTGATGAGAGATGATGCCAGATGCAGACAGCAGGTGGGAGGCGGGCCAAGTTGGCAGGGGCGCTGCCTTTCTAGTAGGGAGCGGGGTCTGCGGAGAGTAAGGTGACTGCAGAAGGGTGCTGGTTTCGGCCAAGGGAGTAGATCGGGGCTGGGGGGGGGGGCGCTGCAGTGAAGGAGCCACCTGGCTGTGAGGCCCACCTTGCCAGGCTTGGGGAGTGAGAGCCCAGCGCCCTTGTTCTGCCTAGAAGAGGTGAGCAGGGCCAGGCTGCCCTATAGATTATGGCCCCTGCTAAGGAAGCCTTTTAGGACTGGATCAGGGGCTGTGGGAGGGAAACGAGCTCCATGAGCCAGGCTGAATGATGAGCAAAGGCTAATCCTTGTCCCAAAGCTCAGGAGGAGCCCCCAAAATTCCCGTTTGTCCTTCTCTTTCCACTCAGATGAGAGCCCAGTTTTCTTCGCCTTTCTTTTCTTTTTTCTGGCAGAGGTGGTTCGGCTTCCTCTGTGGAAGCACATATCTCATCTAGCCCTGACCTGCTGATTAGCAGCTGAGGTCCCTTACAAGAGAAACCCCGGCAGAGGGAATTTCCAGGGTGGGATTCGGGGGAGCCAGGGATGCCAGCCAAGACATCTGTGCTGAACCCCTCTCCCACATTTTCTCCCCCATGCCAGCTGTCCCTGAAACCCAGCAGCCAGTCCCTGCGCAGTGGGAACTGGTCAGAGAGGAAGAGCCACCGGCTGCCGCGATTACCCAAGAGGCACAGCCATGACGACATGCTGCTGCTGGCTCAGCTGAGCCTGCCGTCTTCACCCTCCAGCCTCAATGAGGACAGCCTCAGCACCACCAGCGAGCTGCTTTCCAGCCGCAGGGCGCGCCGCATTCCTAAGGTAGCCTCCCCAGAGGAACTGTCGGGGGCTGGCTGGGCAGGTGGGTGGGCAGGTGGGTGGGCAGGTGGGCAGCTCTCTCCCTCCCTTCCTTCCCTAAGTTGGGCCTTCTTCCTCAGTTCTCCTTGAATAAATTCTGGACCTTTGCACTGGCCTTTCTTTTCATCTGGTTAATTCCCTGTCTGATTACCAAAGATGCCTTAAGGGATTCATGGGTGCACAGATGTTAGGGGAGGGACAGGCTAGCCTCTCCCCCAGGGAGTAGTCCATGCTGTCAGAAACCAGTCCTTTAGGAGACTCCCCAATAGTGAGTGTGGGGTGCACACTTGAAGATCTCTATGCACACATAAACACTTCCAGGCTTTGAAGGCCTGAAGACTCAAACTTGAGTCTTCCTTTCTCTGGCTCTTAGAATTGAGAGTTTTCAGCAATGATTTGCACACACAGACAGTCAGACCCAAATCCCCAGCCCAAAGCAGCAGGATTTAGCCAAATGGTATTTTTAGCCTGCAAACAATGCTTGGGTATATTGGGAATTTAGCTCCTTCCTGTCGTGGCCCCAGGTTATAGCCTAGAGGGAAAGGCTCCAGTCCTTGTTCCTGTTATTACGTCTGAGGAGCTGTTTGTCTCCGTTGGTTCAGTGACTCTAGGGACCCAGAAGCTCCCATCCTGTGCAGTTTGATCACAGTTCCTTCCTCTGGGGAGCTAAGTTTAACATCCTTGTGTAGGGGCAAGAGACCACTTAGGGAACGAGGGAGAGGAGAGCTACCGGCCAGTCTGCACTTGGGATCAGTGCAGCAGGGTCACTGTAACTTGGTGTGGGGAGGGCAGAAAGCTTATACCGTGAGGGAACGAATGGGCTACTAATCAGCCTTCTCAGAAATAGGGGTAGCTGGTGTTAGGGTTATCTCACCTTCCCTGCTTTCCTCATCCAGCTTGTCCAAAGAATTAACTCCATCTACAATGCCAAGAGGGGAAAGAAGAGGTTAAAAAAGCTGTCTATGTCCAGCATTGAGACAGCATCACTGAGAGGTAGGCCATGATGTCTGAGTGGTTTAGGTATCTGGGGCCCTTGGGCAGTAGGAACAGGGAGAGGTGTGGACTAGCCTCAGTTTATCCTTCTATGGGCCAACCCCAGGATCCTCCTGCCTTCTAGGAGGGTAGAGTCCTACCAAGAAGTGGCATATAGAAAGGGAGGGCCAAACAGGGAAGGAAGCCATGGGATGGGTTAGTTCAGGCATTGGGCTGTGAGGCCCTGATGAAGGAGGTGGATGTGGAAATCTGTTTCTGGCAAAAGGAAAAGCCAAACTTACTGAGCACTGTGGTCTGTTTCCTATTTCAAATCTTGGCGTCTTGGAGGCAGGCCCCACAATCCAGGCCTGTAGGCCTCTCTGTTGCCTCGGCCTCCAGCTCTGGCCTTTCGCAGCTTCCCCCAGATCAGGACTGTATGGATAGGGGTTTGCATAGCGATCGGCACCTGCAGTTTGACCCCAGAGGGACCCTGGGTCCGGGGTGGCCCAGAAGAGATATGAGAAAAGCTGGGAGGGGGCCCAGGAAATTCTGGCTGTGGGGTAGTGGCTCATCAAATGTGCACTCCTGCTGTTACTTTTCCAGATGAGAATAGTGAGAGCGAGAGCGACTCTGACGACAGGTTTAAAGGTGAGGCGTGGCTCCCCAAGAGCATAGAACCCCTTCCCAGCCCTGGCTGTAGAGTCACCCCCCTTCTCTGCACGTAGAGTTCCCAGTTGGCCTGCTCTGGCGAGGCCACAGGCAGGCAGAGTAGCAGCCAGCAAAGTGAGCTGCTGCAGGGGTGCCCCTCCTCCTGTGTGCAAGGCAGCCCCATAACAGATGAACTCAGACAGCCCCCTTCACCTGGACTTCTTCCCCAAGGTATTGTCCACAAGAATTGGGTGCTAGATTTGCCTGGTAAATGCTGAGAATCTGGAGGGACAGAGGTGGGTTTAGAAGATTACAAGTACCTCTTCTGGCTTAAGAATTGTGCCAATCTGAGGAAACTGGTCCTCTGGAGGCCCTGAGGCCACGTATCTACCAAATCCACAGAGAGGAGGACTGACACCTCCCTGAGAGGATTTTGGGAACTTGCTGTTCCAGCAGCCTTGGATAAATCTCTATTCTTTCTCTCCTGGGAAACCTAGACTTTCCTGGAGGGTTAAATATGTGGGAGCTAGCTCCCTCCTTCCCTCCTCCCTGGGGACCGGGACAAAGGGTTCAAGTCCAAGGACTCTGAGAGGGGCCCAGGACGAAGCCTTCATGGAAGTTCCTATCTTCTCTTCCTGTTGGTACAAGGCAGGGGTTGGGGGTTGCCTGGCTTAGGCAGTCCTGTCAGCCCCAGCCCAGCCTCCAGAAGCCCCAGAAGGCCCAGTGCGGCAGCTCCCTGTGGCAGGTCAGGGCCTCTGCATGGGCATAGATGCTTTGATTCTGCTGCTTTCAGCCCCAGACCCAGCTGCGAGAGGGTGTCAGACCAGGCTTGTGCACTTAGAGCTGGTCCACAGAGGCAGAGCCTGAGACTGGGGTGGAGGGGGCTACTGTGGGGTCTGTGAGGGTCCAGCCTGCCTGTCCCCTGACATACGACCTGCCCCCAGCCCACACACAGCGCCTGGTCCACATCCAGTCAATGCTGAAGCGTGCCCCCAGCTATCGGACTCTGGAGCTGGAACTGCTCGAGTGGCAGGAGCGGGAGCTTTTTGAGTACTTTGTGGTGGTGTCCCTCAAGAAGAAGCCATCTCGAAACACCTACCTCCCTGAAGTCTCCTACCAGTTTCCCAAGGTGAGGCCATCCCTCCTCCATCCCACCCCTCCTCTAGCACCTTCTGTCTGCCCGGCCCATCTCTAGGGCAAGAGAGATCTTGTTCTCACCATTGCCTCTTCCCTCGCTGTGACAGCCCTGAGCCTGGTGCCTGCCAGCTAGCAGGGAAGAGAGGGTTTCTGGGCCGTGGGTTTGGGCCAGTGCTTGTTCAGACAGTGAGGGCTCAGAGAACACCTCCCAGTATGCTTAGAATAAAACCCACATTGCTTATAAGGATGGCAAAGGGCCTGTGCAAGGGCCCCCCAGGTACTTCTCTTAGTTTATTTCTCTTTTTTTAACCACTTTTTTGAGACTTAATTCACATACTCTATAATTCAGCTACTTAAATTTGGGATGCCTGGGTGGCTTAGCCAGTTAAGCAATTGCCTGCGGCTCAGGTCGTGATCCCGGGGTCCTGGCATTAAGTCCCTCATTGGGCTCCCTGCTCGGTGGGGAGTCTTTTCCCTCTGCCTGCTTGTGCTCTCTCTTTCTCTCTGACAAATAAATAAATAAAGTTTTTAAAAAAGTATACAATTCAGTGACTTTTAGTACAATCAATATTAGAACACTTTTTAAAAAATATTTTACTTAGAGAGAGAAAGGGAGAGAGCACAAGCAAATGAGGGGAGGAGCAGAGGGGAAGGTAGAGGGAGAGAAAATCTGAAGCAGACCGCACGTCCAGCGTGGAGCCTGACATGGGGCTCAGCGGAAGCCAAGAGTCGGACGCTTAACTGACTGAGCCACCAAGGTGCCCTTAGAACATTTTCATCAATTCAGAAGGAAACTCTGTACCCCATTAGCTGTCACTCGCCATCCCCCCACCTACCTTCCCTCTCACTCTCCTGACCAGAATGTGCAGGGACAGAGACCTTGCCCACTTCGTTTTCCATCAGTAGCCCTAGCGTGTGACACGGGGCCAGGTGCCCCATAGAGAGCACTCATTTGGCACATACTGAATGAATAAATGATGACTCAGCTGTCACCCAGACCTCGCTCTAAGAATCGAGAATGGGGACAGGATTGCTGAGAATCATGCCAGTTGGTAGGGTGCCATCAGAGCTCTTAGGATAGGAGATGCATCTCAGCCACGGCCCCCTGCTCCCCACCAAGGATTCATGTTTTCTCTTGTCTATCTCTCTCCATATTCCTTTCCCTGCAGCTGGACCGACCCACCAAGCAGATGCGGGAGGCAGAGGAGAGGCTCAAGGCCATTCCCCAGTTTTGCTTTCCTGATGCCAAGGACTGGCTTCCTGTGTCCGAGTACAGCAGGTGAGGCGTGGCCTGGTCTGGCTGAGGCAGGAAGGGGGCATAGCCTCCATGCCTCCCACGGCAGGGGTAGCTGCCTGGGATGCACCTGAGTCCCAGCAGCCTCTGCTTTTACAGCAACCTAGCCCTTCACCTCTGG
Organism: Spilogale gracilis; assembly: GCA_004023965.1. Taxonomy (NCBI): domain Eukaryota; kingdom Metazoa; phylum Chordata; class Mammalia; order Carnivora; family Mephitidae; genus Spilogale; species Spilogale gracilis. Next base: position 135,337 of record PITA01003405.1, read on the forward strand.
GACGGCATTCCCTCTTCTCGGGTGCTGTTTCCTGGGTCCTCTGATCCTTCCCTGATGCCAGATCCTTCCCCGTTCCAGTGAGACTTTCTCTTTCATGCTGACTGGGGAAGACGGCAGCAGACGCTTTGGCTACTGCAGGCGCTTACTGGTGAGTAGGGCCATTCAGTCCTTGAGGGATTGGGCCTCTGTGTGTGTGTGCGCGCACACACACACAACTCTAGTTTGTATGAGATTCTACATTCTGCTTCCCTGTATGCTCCTTGAGGCCACCCCCAACACATACACATGTGCACGTAGGCACACTGATGAGGCACTCCTGGGATGGCAGGACTCAAGTGACTCTTCTGATCAGGCTGCAGGATCCAAGATAAACTTCACTAGGAGGAGAGACTGGATCCCCTTCTACTGGGCTGTCCTGTGTTTTTAACTTTCCTACACTTTTTCTTCTCATTCATTTCCCTCGGGCTCCTGGGCTCTGGTTGCTGATGCTGGATTACAGGATCATATCACCCCAGCTGTATGTGTGTGCATCAGACGGGGGTGGAGGACAGCCTTCGTCACACCCATACCTGGCCAGCTGATATGAGGAGGCCTCTTGTCCATGGTCAGCTAGTGGTGGAGGCTGAGGAGGGACAGAGAAGTATCTTCTGTGGGATTCTGAGAGAGATGCCTTGAACACAGGGAAAGGGAGGGTTTTGAAAATATAAGCCATGTTATATAGAGAGAAGCCCATCCCCATCTCCCTTCTCATTAGTCCTGGGAAATAGATTGAGGTAAGGTAAAGAGAGACTCCTGTTGCCCTCTCCCCTGGGATTCATTAGGGATGTTGTTGGTTTCTGGTGTCAGCAGTGTTTCAGGCTTCCCATGCCTATAGCAAGGACCCCAGATGAAGGATTCTGGGCCATTCATTCATTCGTTCGATCATTCTGAGACACGTGCCGTACTCCCATTGAGGGTCAGGCAACATGTTAAGGGCACCTAAGGAGTTAGATATGAATCCAATTCAATCCTCAGGGAATTTTAGATGGTCTAGTAGAGGAGGTCCGACTTTGAATGTAGAAGGGAAAACAAAGGGAATAAACTATTATTTAGGACCTATTATGCTCCAGGCTAGATGCTTTAAGTATGTCATCTTCTTTAATCCTTATAGTAGCTCATGAAGTAGTACGGTGTCGGTTTCTATAGATTAAGAACTAAGACTTGAGAGGGAATAACTTGCCCAGGATCACACAGTCAGTGAAAGACAGAGCCAGGATTGACTCTAAGTTCTTTAACACCAAGTCTGATACTCTTGGATCACCCCAAAAGGTAGTCTGGGAGAAGGGCTATTTGGCTAGTGAAGGCCCAGTGAGTAGGGCTAAGGGAACGTGGGGCAGTACGGATGCCAGATGGGGAGCCAGGCAGAGGCCAGCGTTACCCCAGGTTCACCTGAGCTTGGACAGGAGCATTCCAAAAGGCTCTCTTTGCAGGAATAGTGATGGAACAGAGCCGCTCCTTCGCAGCGGGCCTGCCGCCCCCAGGGAAGAGCATGTTTGTCCTGGCGTGCTCAGAGAGGGCCCGGGCTGGGTCCCTGCCAAGGGGGCTGGCACTAGCTCGGCATTCCTGCACATTGGACACAATGATTCTAACCCAAATCCCACATACTTGATTTAATCACTTGGGGCTTTAAGGGAGGCGGGGGAGAGGGAAAGAGAGAGGAGTGAGTTTCAGGCCTAATATGGACAAAAACAGATTCTGCCTTCTCTTTAGATCTGTGACGTGTGGCCAGCAGGTTTGGAAACTGAAATAGAGCCATCTGCCTTTGCTTAGCAGCTTGCACGAGGGGCCAGCACCTGCTGCTCTGCCCCCTCCCTGCTCGGCCTCACCAGGCACTCGGGCCTCTGAGCCAGAGATAGCCACAGAGCCCTGCCAGCCCCTGGCTGGAGAAGACGACTCCCGGGGCCTCACCCCAACCCACATTTAGGGGCTCCAGGCCTGGGGAGCTTTCAGTGCACATCTCCTCCAGCCATTTACCTTTCCCATCCCTTTTTCCTTTGTTCTCCACTCCTAGCATACCTCTGTTCTGGGTCTTTGTGTCCCTTTCCTTTATGTCTGGTCAGAAGGCAGCAGGCTTTAAAGGTGAGACAGCAAATCCAAGGCCCGAACAGACTCCTGGCTCACGACTTTTAGATGCGTGCCCTCAGGCAATGGCGTACTCTTTTTGTAACTCTATTTACTCATCTATAAAATGCAGATGGTAGTTCCATGCATGACCTCTCACAAGCTGTTTTGAAGTACCAGCCCAGGCCTCAGATATGGTAAACTTCCAGTAAACAGTAGTTTGCAGCCTTTATCTATGTTCCGTTTGTCTCACTAGAAAGGGTGGATCAAGGAAGGGAGGCAAGGGTACCCTTAAATGGGGGTGTTTTTCAGAATGTCCTCTGTGAGGGACAGGGGGACCCTATGGCTTGATCCGAGAAATGTACACACAGGTTCCTCTCATGGCCACTGCACCCTCTGGATTCCCAGCCTTCGCCATGTAAATCCACAAATGCCCCTATAGCTTCTGTTGGGCTGTTTCCTTCTTCGCCAGCCTCTGTCAGCGTCTGGGAGGAGCTCGGCAGGAGTCTGGCACCTTGGGCTGGAAGGCCCGGTGGAGGCTGGAGCCTGCCCCCAAAGAGTGTCAGCCTTTCCCCTGAGAGCCTGGTTGGGTAGTGGTTAGAAGAGGCTTGCAGTCGTCCCCTAGAAGAGCAGTGCTTAGTCCTCAGTTCCCCAGAAAAGGAGCCAGATGTAGTAATTGTGCCTTCTCTGTATCTGTTTGTCTCTCCTCCGCCTCATCCTGACCCAGCCGAGTGGGAAGGGGCCTCGGTTGCCAGAGGTATACTGTGTCATCAGCCGCCTTGGCTGCTTCGGCTTGTTTTCCAAGGTAAGAGGGCTCTGGCTCACTTCCCTCCCCTTTCCCCAGCTGACAGCTCCCGCAGGAGTTTCTGTGGCTAGCTCAGATGAGAAAACCACCTGTGTGTGTGAGCAAGCCAGCGAGCGGGTGCGAGCAAGAGAATGTAAGAGCAATTACAGGGAGCTCTTGGACTCCTTCCTGTTCCCAAGCCTGGCTCCCCATCTGGCCGACTGGCATCATCCCAGCTCCCATGCCAGCATGGCCTGCCAGTGTCACAGTCCACCCTGGGCCGTGGGCAGAGCCAGAGTCCTTGGGGAGAGGGACCCCCGCCCCCGGGGAAGCCAAGTGCCCAGGGACCCGACTCACACGTGGTGTTTCCTTTGCCCACCTCCTGGGCTTGAGGCAAGGACAAGTTAGTGAGCAGGGCAGTCATCGAGTGCCAAGGGAAGCAGGAAGGCTAGAGTATAAACCTGCTGGTGAGACAGTCCTCCTGTCCCCTAGCTTTTGGCCCTGGTCAGATGCCAGGCTGCCCTCTTCTCTGCCCAGGAGGTAGGGAAGGGCAGCACCCTGATACCCTTCCTCTTCGGGCTGCTGGTGGTGGGCACAGGTCCTAGATGAGGTGGAGCGCCGGCGTGGGATCTCTGCTGCCTTGGTCTATCCCTTCATGAGGAGTCTCATGGAGTCGCCCTTCCCTGCCCCAGGGAAGACCATCAAAGTGAAGACATTTCTTCCAGGTGCTGGCAATGAGGTAGGGATTTCTGCTGCCTCTTCTCTCAGACTATGGGTAGGGGCTGGAGGAAGGCCTGCCTAGCCAAGGCTGCAGTCCCTGGGAGGGGCACAGCATGGCCCCTTCCTCGATCACTGCGTGTGTACAGCTAATCAGTAGGGACTGGAAAAGTGAATGACAGAACTCATTGGGGCCCAACTCTCTGCAGCTCCTAGGGGCCCTTCCCTGACCTGCTTGGACTTGACTGCATTCCACCCACCCTCCTTTTATTCACTCATCAACTATTTACTGACTGTGCTCTCTCACGTCAGGGATGGTGCCAGACCTTAGAGCAGCTGTGAGGTTGAAGTGGGCCTGTGTCCCTGTGGAGTTCATAGTCTAGCGGGAGAGATCAATATTAAGTACATGTGTCTGCTTTTAAGTAGACAATTCCTAAATTTTGTGCAAGCATGGGAGTGAGAGTGTATGACAGGGAACCTGCTTTAGGTTAGGGGGCCTGGGAAGGCCTCCTCTGAGGAAGTGACTAAGGTGAGTAGAGTCAGCTAAATGAAGTAGGGGAGGCCGACTGAAAGAGAAGGGTGTGGATGGGAGGTTATTCCAGGTCAAGAGGGAAGAGCACCTGCAAAGGCACATGTTGGAAAAGAGACGAGGAAGTGAAAAAAGGTCACGATGGTTGAAAGAGCAGTGAGCAGGACAGGGTAGGCAGTGAGGGCCACATCACAGTGTGCCTGCTAGGCCGAGTTAAGTATTTTGGAGTTTATCTAAAGCAGGATTATATGATCTGAGATATATTTTTAAAAGCTCACTCTGGCTGCTCTGGAGATCATGGCTGAAGTGAAGGCAGGGAGACCGGCTAGGCTCCTCTACAGTAGTGCAGGAGATGACAGGAGCTTGGGTTAAAGTGTGGTAGGAAAAAAGGTGAGAAGTAGGTGGATTGGAGATATATTTTAGAATGAGGCTCAGACACACTTTGTGTTGAGTGGAAATATGGAATAAGCGTTAGGGAGATTTTTTTTTTTTTTTTTTAAAGATTTTATTTATTTGACAGAGAGAAACACAGCCAGAGAGGGAACACAAGCAGGGGGAGTGAGAGAGGGAGAAGCAGGCTTCCCGCCGAGCAGGGAGCCCGATGTGGGGCTCGATCCCAGGTCTCCGGGATCATGACCTGAGCCGAAGGCAGTCGCTTAACCAACTGAGCCACCCAGGCG